>JAIQCU010000245.1:0-71919 GCA_022114935.1 Leptestheria dahalacensis | reverse complement strand
TACGTTTTAAGTTAAGTGTAGCAATCTTGAGATAATATTATGTATAGAACATTGACAGTTCAGTCCAGCAGGAGAAAATCAGACGGTTAATACAATTAAGTATAACCGCGATGTATTTCTGTATTGACTTGTGTGATGAAATAAGAATGATGTAGGTTCTAGGTGTAGTAATTAAGGAGGACGGAATAAACACGTGGTAGTATAATGACATCACAGCCTCCCTCCTCTTTCTGGTCTTGTTTTCATCTGCGAGTCGAGACAGACTGGAGGGGATTTAGCCCTTGGCTCCGCCTCTCTGATGGGGTTATTGGTCAAAGTAAACATTGTTTCTTAGCAGCGCTTGTTACTGCCCTAATAGAAGAATGGAGCTGTATCAGAGGGCCAACATGTATCAATAGAAGCCTGTTTTCCCTGTTCTAAAGCCAGGCTATCCAATCTTCTACCGTTTTTAAATCGTCTCAAAGCTGATTGGTCCTAGTATAGCAATAGCCAATAGACAAAGAGCTTCGTTCCCTTAGGTTGGCTTCAAAATGGTTGGCCGATTAGAACGGGTTAAAATGATCCTTAACCGAGCTATATTAGGATCCATTGACTGACCTCGAAGCTGATTGGTCCTAGTACAGCTATAGCCAATAGAATTACAGCCTAATTCCCTTAGGTTGGCTTCAATATTCTACCTATCACCTATCATTCTATCTTCACCTACCTACCTTTCTATCTACCTATTTATCGATCGATCGATCGATTCGTCCGTCCATCCATCCATCCATCCATCTAACCGACATCTACCTACCTATCTATCTACCTATTTATCTATCGATCGATCCATCCATCCATTCATCCATCCATCCATTCATCCATCCTTCTATCTGCCATTTACCTACCCACCTATCTAGTCTATCTGCCTATTTCTCTATCGATTGATCGATTCATCCCTCCATCCGTCCATCCGTCCATCCATCCATCCATCCATCTAACCGATATCTACCTACCTATCTATCTATCTGCCTATTTCTCTATCGATTGATCGATTCATCCGTCCATCCATCCATCCATCCATCCATCCATCCATCTAACCGACATCTACCTACCTATCTATCTACCTATTTATCGATCGATCCATCCATCCATTCATCCATCCTTCTACCTGCCATCTACCTACCCACCTATCTATCTATCTCCCCATCTCTGTAGTCTGTTTACCCAGCGTAAGTGCACACTTGACGATGCAAAGAGAAGACTCTGGTAAAGATGTTGTTTCCACAGCGTGTGGGTTTTTCATGTAAAGTCATTAGCGTGCTTAATTTGAAGTGGGTCGTTTTTCCTCTTTTCAAATTCACTGGAGAGCCTGCATTTTCACCTCGCCTTGTTTAGCATTCAACGCGTCAGTCCCTTTTGCTATTGTCACTGCACTGCTGATGAGCCATTAATCACGGTTGCTTGCCTCCTAATTTCACTACGGCAAAGGAGGGGGGTCCTATTGACATTCGGTGTTTTGAACGAACCCACTGGCGGGACATTGTTGCATATGTGCCCGAGAACAATACTGACCCGCTAATCTTTTGGTCAGCTGCTTCTCAACTGTATCATATTGCCCTATAATTAAGTTGTAATTAAGCTAATTAGTCAAGTTGACAGTGGATTAGTATTAGGCGGTCGTTGGTGAAGTCGTCTTTACCAAGGACTCGCCCGGAAGATTATCATCTTGGATCAACTGCTTCTTAAGTTATGGTGTGGAATCACCTTACAGTTTAGGTTAATTGAATTAAGTTGACATGGCCATTCGTATTGAACAAGAACGGGGGGAGGGGGGGAGGGATATGCGATGTAAACATCGCAGAACGCTCGTAACAAAGCCTGAATGCCTGATGAGGTAGATAGCCTCAAGTCGTAGGCGAGTTACGTAGTCCCCCATGAGGGAACCCGTATTTTTCATCTTGTCTTATTTGCTGTTTTTTAATTAAAGAATAATAGAATTAAAGAAGATATCAATATTTGGTGATATTATAACTTTATATATGAATGTACAGTGCGAGCATATTGGGGCCTAGGGGAATCGTTATGTAACAGTGAGTGTTGCCCCGAAGAATGGGAGTGGGATACACGCGCGTCCATACGGCAGAGAAATTCCTATCAAGTGCCGTGTGCGTCACACTTAATAGAGTCGCCGTCGCAAGGACCCCTGTAATGATGATTGCGTAACTAGCTTTTATTGCCAGCCGATCTCTTTCCGAGCGAACGTGCAAAGTATACGACGAATCATTGTAGGTTCTCCCGTAGCAGATTCATTATGTGGAAATTTAACTATCCATCGAGATGGACTTGAATTGTATTGATGGTCTTCATTGATGGACGCTTTGAGTGATAACTTTTAACTCGACGTTAATTATACGTAATCGATAACGTGTGGACATGTACACAAGATTATTAGAATTATGTATTCAAATACCAGTTGATAGGAAATATAAGTTGATATGAATGATAATAGTTGATAATCTTTGGTCGACTTTTATTACAGTTGTATATTTTGAAAATATGCGTCCAAGTTGTCAAATGTCGAGTTTTGAGGACTTTTCAAGAGGCGAACGAAGGATCTGTTGTTGTATTAAGGACAAGGAATAAGATATAGCTTGATTCGCCTTTATTGAAAAGAGCCGACTCGAGTTTTCTGTCACGCACACACACGGCCCCAACGTGTATTAAACGGTTTTGCATGCCCAAAGCGAATGCAACGTTTGCCACTGTAGAGCAGCCCGGTCGTTCTTCAACTTAAAAAAAAATAATAATAATCATAATAAAAGAATCTGGGCTAGAAATAGAAATAATAAAAAATAAAACAGATGGATCCGTCATGAAAGGATCCAACTCGGACGTGCCGAGTTTTTAATACGAGAACCCATTTATCTACCTATCTACCATCCATTCTATCGGTTTGTCTTTCTATCTATCCATCTGTTTATCTGTCCATCCATATACCTATCTATCTACCTATAAATCTATCCACCTATCTATTTTATCTCTCTCTATAGCACATTGGTAATATTAATTCGAAATTATAAATATTCTGGAATTTTTTCCATTCCAAGGCGCTGAAACTTTATTCTGGCTATCTATCTATCTATCTACCTATATGCCATCCATTCATCCATGTCAATCTACCTATTCTTTAATCCGCCTACCCATCTATTCATTTGCCATCTATTCATCTATCTGTCTACCTATGTACCTGCCCATCTCTCTACTTATCCGTCTATCTGTCTTTCTATCCATCTGTCTACTTATCCATCTACCTATCTATCTATTTATCCGTCTATCTGTCTTTCTATCCATCTGTCTACTTATCCATCTACCTATCTATCTATTTATCCGTCTACCCATCCATCCAACTATAGGAGCCAAACTTTTACAACCCCAGTGCGAATAAATTTGCCACAAACTCCGGCCACCATTCTTCTCACGTTGGACCCTGTAACCACATCGTACCTGTCCACCTATCCATCTATCCGTCTATCTATCCATCTATCTACATATCCATCCATCTATCCTACCCACCTATTCGCCTATTCATATACCTAGCTATCTATCCATCTACCCACCTATCTATCCATCCATCTATCTATCCATCCATCCATCTATCCATCCATCTATCTATCCATCCATCTATCTATCCATCCATCCATTCAACTATACGAGCCAAACGTTTACAGCCCCAGTTCGAATAAATTTGCCACAAACTTTGGCCACCATCTTTCTCACGTTGGACCCTGTAACCACACATGTTCTCTCGGTGTGGATATATATACGAAGCCCTACGATATATCGCCGACAGGGAACTCCGCACTAACAAATTGTAGCAAACACACACAGAGAGAGAGAGAGAGAAATAATTCTTTTCGAATAAAAACAAATGAGAGGGGTTGCAGAAAAGCCTCCCCGGTGAATATATCTGCTGCTTGAAACATATTGCAAGGACCGTGAAAGCCAAATGGAGGAACAAATCAATGGCGACAGTTTTCGCTTTGGTTTTTTCTAACCTTTTCTTTGTATTACGGTAAGAGATACGTGCACGGATGGGTTGCGCGGTGCTTTCTTTCTAGTCCTTCCGGTTGTTAAAAGATTTTTTTTTTAATTTATAAACAAGGTCTGAGGTTTCCTTATCGATCCAATTTTGAGCCTTTCTAGCTATAGTAATCCTAGGTAATTAATTGCATTTAAATATTACATCAATCTAATTGATTTCAGACGAATGGCTGTTGCGGTATTTGTGTAAAAAGAAATTCTACAAAAATATCTTGAAGAAGGTCGAGACTCGTTGGTTAAAACATGCGCTCGTTATTGATCCATTATGTAACTTAACTCGTTTGACGAGGTTAATTTGTTCATTATATTAGTTTTATACTATTGTTAATGTAATAGTGTCATTCATATAATCAATTGAAGATTATGTTGTTTTTTATCGTTAATTGATTGATTTGATCGATTTTTCAGGGTCGTTCGAAAAGTCTAACACATATCGACGCTCTGGATTCCGCAATGTTGGCGCAGCGAGGCGAGGACGGAGACAGTCGATCCGAACCGGACACGACGGTGGTGACGGCGGGATCGCAGGACCGTCTCGTGGTGCCCGTGATATCGACGCAGGCAGCCGGTGCCGGAGCGGCCGGCTCGTACACTCTGGGTCCCGCAGGATCGGATCCCGCCATGCGGAGGAGAAGGCTATCCAATCTATACAAGGTTTTAATTCCATCATCTCGTACTAAATGTTATCTCATTTACATTGGAATCTAGTTGTTATGAAGATTGCCATTTGATTTGGCTATCCAGTCAACACCAGGTTCAGCTGCAATCCGGTTTGAACCTTATCTTGATTCTGTTATTGCAGTGATGAAAGGATTTAAATATTAATGAGTAACGCGGGTTGGAAGGTTTTAATTGAGTTGCCATTTACTGGTTGGGTATAGAGAGAGAGAAGAGCCCCGGGCACAAGGGTTATTAAGCGAAAGAGCTTACTCCAGTTTCACTATATTATGCAAAACAGATATATCCCTTACGCCCCTCCCTCCCCCCCCCCGTTCTTAAGACGAGATGAGGACCGAATCAGCGTTTACGCGAGACTTGTCGATAACCAGAACCCAAATCCGATTAACTAAATCACTTTTCCACATTACGTTATATGCAATGTCGAGTCTTATTATCTATTTGTCGTTTTAAATTGTAAACCTTAACTTGATTCTTGTTTCATTTGTCTTGTTTGTAGATCGCCAGCTCGGAATATTTTAGCGTCAGTTTCGACTGTCTGGACGATCCGGGACCGGAGGAGTTCGTTGCCGCGTCCAAAGGAACCAACTTGCGGTAATTTGTTAAATCCCTATTTATTATTATTATTATTATAAAGGGCAATGTATTAATGGCTCCGTAATATAATTTTTTGGGGGATACTATCTGGAGATTTGCTGGAGAAAAAGCGAGGGGGAGAGAGAGAGAGAGTCTGTGTCGAAAGCGCTTCTGGTCTTTTGCTAAACCTGATCGATGAGCATCGCCTTGTCTTTGCCTCTCTTTTAGCCACTTTTGGTGTAGTATATACTCGGGACGAAACCCCCGAGATGCAACAACAACGCCAGACTCCCCCAGAGAACAAACAGAGAGCGAGAGAGGAAAAAAATATCAAGTTGACGGCAAATAAAAAAAAGCTTCTTTTGCTTGAACATGGGGGGAAAAATGAGAGGCTTTAATAAGTATATGTGTATTACGTAAACAATACATACTGTTACTATTAAATCGGTCATGAACGGTGATGATTTATAGTAAATTCGTACCACTTTGGCATTTTATCCTGACAAAAGTTACAGTCCGATTTGAATGAAAGTTTACTAGGATATAAAGTGATACTTGGACTATACTCGGTATTTTTTTGGTGTTTCTATCTTTGAAAACGTGGGTGCCATAAGCGATCAACTTTCACCCCGCAAGAACCCTTTTTTTGGACTGTACAACCGAGTTGGACTATTCAGTCAATACAATTACTTGTTTATTTAATTTAAATAAATTAATTAATTCGTATAGTCCCTTAGACTATCCACACAAGATTCAACTTTTTTTAAAAAAATATTTATTAATTTTTTTAAACTGTGATTTACCCTCCCCCCCCCCACTCCTCCTACCCCTCCTGCCCCGGTTCGTTCTTCTCCTTGGGAGTCTTTTTTAACGTCGGTAGTCCTCCGACATTCTACTGCTGATCACGAAGCTTTTTCTATCGATTTTCATTCTCTCGATCCAAATCCTCCCCCCCCCTCCCCCCCTCCCCCCTGCCTCGCTCTTTTACCCTGTGAGATAATATTTCTTTTAAAACTACTGCTCTACCTTGACAAGATGAAGCCTATATGCAGATCCCATTGAGCGGTGGTATCGACTTATCGAGACTGTCTTCCTTGTTGGAGAAGGAAGAAAGGGGGAGGTTCATTACGCACTGGGGGGATTGGCTCGGGTTTCCATAGGATCCATAGGAAGTGCCCTTGTGACGAAGAGGGCCCAATGCAAAAGCCTTTAATATGGAAACTTAACGAGGTTCAGATTTAAGAAATAAACAATAATTGTGATAATATAGTTAATGTAATAATAGATAATGTTATGAATTTACCTTTAATTGGCTAATTTTTATTTTTAAATCCCATGGATGGGATTGGATACCGAACTGAGGAGGTGAGGAGGATTTTTAAGTCTTGACCGTCTCTTTATCCTTTATTAATTTAATTCATTAACTCGGTTTATATCATTCGGCGATTCTAGTTGCTAAGCCCAGATTTGATTACGATACGAAAAGGGCAATTAAGTTTGATTGATATCAACTATTATCCTTATATATAATGTTATTGTTATTGTCGCTATATTCAAGTTTGATTTAAATTGATTGATAAGAATTATTAAATTGTAATTTATAAATTATAATTTTCTTGTTTCAGGGAATCGCTAGGTTTGGTGTGCGAGAGGCGAGGAGTGGATCTGAATTCTGTCCACGTCTATCTGGACTCTTCCAAGACGCCTTTGTCCCTGACGACGACCGAGACGTTCTGGCTCGGGGGCAAACACTTGCGGATCAAGGGTAATCAACTTTAATTAACTTTAATTTCAACTTTATCAATGGACGTCCTGTATTCTGATAGATATCGAGGTTTTTAATTTATATCTAAATTAAAGTTCTGTTTTCAAATGTGCAGCAAAAGATGAAGTGAAGAGTCCCATCCGCAGTCTGCCGGCCAAGCCGATCCTTCAGCAGCAGTCTTCCAGGAAGGGATCAGGGGTACGTGTCACCGACTTCATCTCAAATATTCAAACGATAATTAAATATACAAATTCGTTTTTAAGATAACTATTAGCCATATCGTTATTATTATTGTTGAATAGAGAAGTTGAATATTCACTGACCGAATGAGTGGGTTGAGTGAACCTGTTCCAAGTGTTGAATCGGTTCCGGCAGAGACGGACTCGATAATTACGGCGGCTTGTGTGCAATTTCAGAGTTACCGCAGTGGGAAAAACAGCCGGATATTAAGCGGGGCAGCCAGCACGGAAGACCCGGCATCGGCCGGCGACGCTGTGGCGTCGTCGACGCCGGCCTCGACGAACCACTCGCACCACGGCGCGGTGGTCAATACGTCGGCAGCTTCGCATGAAGGATCCCTCAAAGCCAAGGGCTCGAAGACGTCCACCAGGTGGAGCGGGCTCTTTAGCAGTAGCTACAAGGTTTGACTCTCTACTACAACATAGTCAGATTCATTTAACTTTAAATTCAGCATAACTATACATCATATCGTAGTTGATTAAGATATAGTTTCAGAATGTTGAATATCATCTATAATAGCATACAAAACGGTATGTACAATAACTGTGTAATCAACTGATTCTAGTGAACCGTTATGTCTTAAACGCGATCTTAATTCATCTTAAACTGACTGATTTGAGTTAAATGGATTTGGTCGGGGTCGCCCCAGTATAGGATTCTTATCGGCATGTTAAGAGTTGGATTTAGCTCATTGTGAACGCGCTGTCATTTGTTTCGGTTGCATGTGTGCGCGGACGGGGTGGGGGCGATTTGCATGCTGGGAACGGCAGACGCAAAGTTGCCCGTGGATTGCTGCCAATCGGGTGCAGATTAGACTACAAATAGCGGTAATTTGAATAGTGATTAGCGCGACCGAAGTTTGGCTGCCGATCGAGTCGGGCCGGGGACCGTTAAGTACCCGCTGCTTGAACGTCTGTATTTAGACTGAAATTTCCTCCTTGATCGAATTTTGCCAGTTGGTAATACCGTGTTGACCTTACCGCAATCAGTGATACATACTGTTTGTATTTTTATGATTGTGTTTTTCTCCAGTTTGGAGTGCATGCTAGATAGGTAGGTGGGTGTGTAGATAGATGGACAGACCAGACAGATAGATAGGTAGGTAGATTGACAGATAGATAGATAGATGTTAGATAAACAGACAGATGCATAGGTAGATGGATAGCAGGATAGGTGGATGGGTAGGTAGATGGACATATATGATAAACGGATAGACAGACAGACTGATACATAGGTAAATGGATAGCTGGATAGATGGATGGGTAGATAGATGGACAGATAGGATACACGGATAGACAGATAGATAGGTGGATGGACAGGCAGATAGTTTGATAGATATATGTATAGTTAAACAGACAGATTACCCGATAGATAGAGAGGTAGATGAATAGTTGGATAGATGGATAAACGGATTACCGGACAGACAGGTAGACAGATAGATAGGTGGATAGACAGGCAGATGGTTAGATAGTTATACATATAGATAGATAGATAGATACATGTATAGTTAAACAGATGGATAAACCAATTGACAGGCAGACTGATACATAGGTAAATGGTAAGCTAGATAGATGGATGGGTAGATAGATGGACATATACGAAACACGGATGGACAGACGAGACAGATAGATAGGTGGACAGACAGGCAGATAGTTAGATAGTTATGTGTATAGTTAGACCGATAGTTTAACCGATAGATAGAGAGATAGACGAATAGTTTATAGATGGATAAACGGATAAACAGACAGACGGGTAGATAGACAGTTAGGTGAATAGACAGGTACATATAGACAGATAGATAGATACACGCATAGTTAGACCGATAGACAGAGACAGATACAAAGGTAAATGGATAGCTGGATAAATGGATAGACGGGCAGGTTGATAATTAGATATATGTATAGTTAGACAGATAGATAAACTGATAGATAGAGAGACAGATGCATAAGTAAATGGATATCTGGATAGATGGATAGATAGATAGATAGATAGATAGACAGTTAGATAGATAGATATAACATATGTATAATGTTATATGTAATAGTTATGATAGGTAGATGTTATGACCTTCTAATTACGGAGATGCACATTACGTTCTCTCTTTTTGTTCCTGACCAATGAAAAACAACAACAGGACACGAAAATGGACAGTCTGGTGGAGCAGCTAAACGAGTACAGTCGCCACGGAATTCCTCGCTTGCCTTATCTGCTGAGTTTCGAGGCTGACGAGGAGGACGACACCGACGAGGACGGCCTCTACAGACTCGAGGACGACTGGAAGCAAATTGTCGTCGACTGGGGATCGCTCCCCGAGAGGACGCGACAGCAGCAGAACGCCATTTGGGAACTCGTCCAGACGGAGTTGGCCTATCTACGGACGCTTAAAGTCATCACTGATGTAATCGACCCTATTCTTTTATCCAGTTCTATGTATCTATCAATTATCTTTATTCTTTAATTATTTTTTTTAAATTTGTGACGAGACTGTGGCCAGTCTGTACTACAAATTCACCGCAGGTCCAGCCGATTTTTCCCCCTGCTGATTTGATTACATAGCGAAAAACGGAAAGGCGTTTTTTTTCCCTCGTTCTCCTTTTACTCTTCCATCTTTGTATCTTGTGCTGAAGAGATAGCCAAGATAGAAAGAGAAGGACGGCCGAAATGAAGTTGTGTGTGTGTGTGTCCCCATCTGGTCCAAAATCTAATCAATATCGTTAGCCAATGGGTCTCTGTGTCTGCCAAAGGAGCGGGGGAAGGAAGACAAAAACCCAGAAAAGTCATATTGGAAATAGCATTCAGACATAAAAGAATTCCTCGTTATTGATTCCCCGGTAAACAGGGTCTGTTTCACGCAAACTGACGTGTTGGATGACGTGTTTGAATCGGAGGATGTCGTGATTGAAGTTGCAAAGAAGCCAATTTCACATTGTTGTCGGTTTTTTCCTTGCAGTTGTTTATGGCGTGTCTGTGCAATCTGCAAGCGGCCCAGATCCTGAACGAAATCGACACGGAGCGCCTCTTCTCCAACATTCCAGAAATCTACGTGGCCAATCGGCAGTTTTGGGTGGAGAACGTTGTGCCCATGCTGGAAGCGGCCAGGGCCGCCCAGGCGCCGCTGGATCCCGCAATCATGAGAGAGGCGTTTGTCAAGGTGAGATTCAATTCCCATTCTTGGCTATTCAAGTCTTGCGTCTGAAAAAGAAGCTGAAAGTGTTGAATACTGACAATTTTGCGCTTGTTGTTCACAGTTTGACGAGTTGTTCCACCCCTACACCAAGTATTGCCTGGAACAGACGCACTGTCAGCAGTACTGCAAGGAGAAGGACCACGATAACGAGCTATTCAAAGCTTATCTAGCGGTGAGTGTTGCTCCATCTTTCCAGTCTACTATAATTTTGCTAATTGTAGTTAAATTTAATTTGAATTGGGCATCTTTGTGAAAGATTCTTGGTTATAGTTAATGAGTGGTGTGTTTTGTACGGTTTTGCAGTGGTGCGAAACGCAACGGGATTGCAACCGGCTGCGCTTGATGGATATCCTCGTGAAGCCTATGCAACGCCTTACCAAGTATTCACTGCTCCTCAAGGCCATCCACAAGAAAACGGATGATGAAAACCATAAAACTTCCCTTATCGAAATGGTAACGCACGTTGCCACGGCAACTCCATAACGTTTTCCTTGTCGTTTGCCCGCTACAGAGATAAACATCGTAAAAAGACACGGCCAACGGAGAGGCCTTCGTTGACTTTAGAGCTTGTACAGTTTTCCTCCTTTTTATTTATTTAAAATGTCATTTGGTTAAAGTCACAAGACCTTCTTTGGTCTTCTCCTGTTTATAGATAGATAGATAGATAGATAGATAGATACTTACATACATACATAGATACATACGTAGATCCATAGATAGATACATACATAGATAGATACATTGGTGGATGTATGGATGGATTGGATGGATGGATATAGATAGATGGACAGAAAGTAGATGGGTAGATATAACTATACAGGTGGACAAACATGTTATACGTGTCTAGTTATACAGATAGATAGACAGGTAGATCATAGATAGACAGGTAGGTAGGTAGGTAGAGGATAGAATATATAGATAGATAGAAATATAGATAGGTAGATAGATAGACAGACACAGTTATTCTCATCAATGTCAATATTTCCACTATAAAATGCCGCCCTGTTAGGTCTCGTGTGAGTTTAGCAAACTGTGATTTACTAATATATTTTATATATCGAATTATCTATTACTGTATGTAATTTATTTATAGCCAATTTCATCATTTTTAAATGACTTAAATTTTAAATTAATTGAAATAATCAAAGTAGTTTAATGAATTATTTCAATTATGTAGATATATTACACGGAAAATTAAAAATTGTATCTAGAAATTAGATAACCGAAGCTCTAAAAACAGATCCAATTTTTTTCAATGGTTTGGTCATTTTACTTAATTAGGTAATTTAATTAACCAGTTAAGTGATTCAAGATATTTACATGGGAAACGACTGAACAACTAAATAACTGATAACTGTTGAAACAGATCCAGGGCGTCGAATCGTTCGTCGGCAACGTCAACTCTGCCCTGCGCCAGCGTCACGAGCAGGAGCGCCTGCGGGAGATCATTTCGCGGATCGAATCCTACGACGCCGTCGAGGCCAAGGACGAGGAAATCGAGCGGCTGCTGAAGACCCACTGTGACCTTGACCTGACTCGACCCATGCCCGGCTGTTCCGAGCACCAGCGGCGCCACCTTCTCACCGAGGGTGACTTGAAGCTCAAGGATCAGGTGTCGTCGAAAGCCGATGTCCATTGCTTCCTCTTTACCGACATTCTGCTCATTTGCAAGCCCGTAGCCCGCAAGGCGGAGCGAGTGAAAGTTATCCGACCGCCGTTCCTGGTCGATCGTTTGGTGGCCATTGAGTTGGCCAAGGATCCCGCTGCCGTGGGGTTCGTCTACCTGAACGAATTGGGGACGGCCTCTGCAGCTTTTTCCCTGCACGCGCCCGAGGTGAAGCAGAGCAAAGCCTGGCTGGATAACATCCGCAAAGCGCAGGAACTGTACCGGGAAGCTAAAGCTGCTGCGGCTGCTGCACACGCTGATACCCTCTACTTTGTTGGCGACGAAGACGACGATATGGACTTCCCAGCGTCGGCTCTCTTGGTTGCCAGGAGTCCTCGAGGATCGAGCCGGGGTAGCCGGGGATCGTCGCTCGTTCACTCGCACAGCGGTTCCGTCGATATGAACGATACCTCGGGGGTCGCTGCCGCTGGCGCCTATGCTCGAAACCCTAGTGTCGAGATTGGCGATGTCAAGAGAGCTTCGAGTGCGTCTTCGGAGGATAGTGCTGGAGGAGCCTCGGCGGTAACCGTGACGGGACATGCTACCGGCACGGGAATGAAGATTTCTTCGCCACGTCCTGAAAGGTATAAAACTGGAAGCTAGATTCGTAATTTATTCCGAGTCGAATTTTTTATGTTATAACTTTAAATGCCTTGATTCAATATTAACGAATTTATTTTTTGTAGACGGTCAATGTTAGGTCGACCGCACCACCACTCTCACTCGGCATCGCCGACACCCAACACGTTGACAGTCCAGGTACCGCATATCATCGCGTCCCATCAGGGTCAGTCCTTACCCAACCTGCTGTCGCTATCCGTACCTGTACCCGTCAACGCTGCCGCCGGCCTCAGTAGCAGCAGCACGTCGCTGCTGCACACGGCCAAGGCTCCGTCGTCGGCCATGTCGCAGAGGGGAGTTTCCTATCCGCCGCCGTCGCCGCGCGGCTTGACTCGCACGCAGCCGGTGCCGCAGTCGAGGAATCCGCCGCTGGTGAAAACTCGGCGGATCGTCAGCACCGCCGGAACGACGGAAGCTTCGGTTATTGAGAGTCTGGTTGAAGCGACCAACTTTAACGTTGAAGTTCCCTCTGGTGGTTAGTTTGAATTATACTTTATTAAAGTAAATTAGGTTGCATTCAACTTAATTGACGTTAAACTGACATTATTCGTAAACTGATTTGAGCTGCAGTACAAGATAATCCTCTGGTAGTTAAGATTACCAACTTAATTTTAAACGATTTAGGGGATCATGTTAAATTGAATTGAGGTTAAAGCTGCTCAGGAATAGAAGCAGCTTAACTAACCCTTTCTCGTTGTTTGATGCAGCTGCGCCAACAAAGACGGATCACAATTGCGAGTCCAATGACGCGTGCAGTGAAACGGTACACGAGGCGGACGATGAGATCGCTGACCAGGAGAGCGATGATCTGAACCGGCAGTTGCTGAACGCCGCCTTGGCAAAGAGACTGACTCGTAATGAACGACTGGATAATCGAAGATATCATACTGCTGGGGCCATAGAAGATATAAAGGTACATTAAGTCGGGGCGAAAAGTTTACTTTAATATTTATTGCACGCATAATATTATGCGATTTACAACTTGTCATGAATATAACATTTTTTAATTATTATTATTGAAAATAATCATTGTCGCAATTTAGAAAAAAAAATTTAAGGAATGCTAAGACTGATTCCCAACAAAGATAGACAGATAGATAGTTAGGTGGATAGATGGATATATAGATTGATCGATCGATAGATAGATAGATAGATAGATGGACGATGGATATATAGATAGCGTAGATTGAGAGACAGTTTAGATTAGACAGACAGGTGGATAGAGCAACAGATAGATGGATAGATAGGTAGATATATGCATAACATAAATAGGTAGATTTTAAATATATAGCTAGGTGAAAAGATAGATGAATGAACAGGTAGATAAACTGGTAGATAGTTAACTAGATAGATAGATATAAGTTGATAAGCAGATAGGGGTAGATAGGTAATAGATAACTAAATATTATATAGAATAGTGTAGATAGATAGCTAGGTGGATATATGGATAAATAGATCGATAGATAGTTAAAAAGATGGATAGATAGATGAATAATTTAGATAGATGGATGGATGGCAGATGATTGATGGATAGATAGATGAATAATTTAGATAGATGGATGGATGGCAGATGATTGATGGATAGATAGATAGATAGATAGATTGATAGATTGATGTCTGTCTGTCTATCTTAGGTTAGATAGACAGACAGATAGATGTGAAGGTAACTTATTCGCTTTTGTTATTTCCAACAACAGAAACAGGACACGAAAAACAGCAGCATTCACAAGCGCCTCTCCTGGAACTACGGTCACCAAGTGGGCTCTCCGCCGACCGGTTCGTCGGGGACTCCGGGTTCCAGTCTGTCGGGCAGCCGGGTCCAGTTGCGTTCAGGAATGATATCGGCCGTCAACACGGATTCGATGCTCAGTTTCAGCTCGAGCGGAGTCAGCAGCACCGGGTCGCTTCACCTGTCGACCGCGTCCGAGGCGGAAGATACCGAGGCCGAGGTGGAGGTCAAACCGCACGTTTCGTCGACGTACATTGGAGGCGTCGAAGCCACCAATGTCCAAGTGCGACTGTACCAGGACAAGGCCAGCGCAAATGTCTTTCAGTTGACGGATCCACCGAGCAGACCGCTACCTCCGCCGCCGCCTCCGCGCTGCCTGCCGGTACCTCCGCCGACCGTACCTTTCAATAACGACCTCCGCATTGACGTCTCTGAGGTAAACTAATAATAACAAAATGCAAATAACCTATTGAATGAACTTTCATTGAAGGTGTGCGACGGAATCTCCTCCGTTCAGATTACAGTTTCCAGCGCGGATGGCGCCAAACCTTCCCGTGCTGACCTGATCCGGATGAAGGACTTGATCCTCGGCGATGCTTCTATGGAAGCTTCGTAAGTTTTCGCATCGGAACCAATTACGTAATCAACTAATTACTAATACAAATTTTATCTGCAAATAGGGAAGTGTAGGAGCGTTGATGTTCCAGGAAAGTTCCAGGAACCGGTTCTTGGACACAAAGTAACCGGTTACCTTGGCCTCTGCTGCTGTAATTTTTTTCAAAAAGCAAAACGGACCAGACCTGCATTTTCCAATTATATATACAAATTAATTCCTATAACGGACAATCGTTATAACAGACGGGGAATCCGGCGGAATATCAGACAATCATCAATGGTCAAATCATGGTGCTATAGTCAAAGCTTCTCTTGCGGATTGCACACTGACCAGTTAGAACGGTTGCATTGGGGTCTAGTCACCACCGTCCGGTAAATTTTTCATCTTCTTGTTTGTTGGGTTCTGGAAGATTTTGGAGAAGCGGGAAATGGCGAAGAATTTTGATTTTCCTTACTATGCATATCGAATTGCATTCCTTTCTCCACTTTGCCCTGGAGGGATCCAGACGGTCGTTGTTTTAGGAAAAAAGATGAATTTGAACAATGACAATGGCTGGCCGTAATTTACTGCCAAAAGCACGTGAAAAATAGAAATGTAGTTGTGCGCAATTAGGGATAAGTTATTCAGTGGGAAGTGAATCTATAGCATTGCAATTTTTTGCAAATAATTTAAGATTGAGCCTTTCCTTTTGTTTGTTTGTTTGTTTGTTTGTTTGGTCTTCAAGGGGCTTGATCCCGTTGTCGATTTTGCTGAAAATTTTCTGAAGCAATTGTCTAGACTAAGAATAATATTTGTATGGAAATTGATATGTAAAGTGAAAGTGATGTGTAAGCAATATTATTTGGTATTTATCCAAAATCAAACTTGTGTATTCATTTCGATCTACCAGGATCAAGTGGGGTAATAGATCGTTTGATGAATTGGTTCTTGTAAGCCAGTACACCAGGATTTTGATAATTATGGATCTGAGATTTTCGTAACTGCGTAAATATCTTAAGTTTGTATGAAATGAAGATACTTCATAACTGAATATTGAATACAACTAAATGAGACTTAAGATATATTATAGTCAAAGATCTCGTCATTTTCACTTACAGATAAACAACCATCTTACTGGATCGGTGGTTGGTTACTCGTTACGGAAACTTCCTAATATCTATCCATTCCAATTCGGTTTACCTATCCAGTTCTCTTACGTCCAGTTATCACGCAGTGAAGCCAAGTGCTTCAATGATGGCATCTGTGCAGATGATTTTCTCAACGAGTTCTTCGACTTGAGAACGGAGGTGAGGGTCCTACATTAAGAATATAGATCAGAGATATAGAGATATAGATTTTTCTGGGCTTCGTTGAGTTCCTGGGCAGCAGCCTGCTCGGCTTTCTTCCGCTCCTTTTCCAGTCGCTTGGCCTCTTCGGCAGCCTTCTTGGCCTCCCGCTCCTTAATCAGCTCCTCGCGTGAAACCAGAATATGGATCAGACATGCCTTTACGACTTTACTGGAATCAAACACGTTACTTCAGCTTCGGGTCATTCGAGATGAGGGGATCCGGATGCCGTATTAGTTCGTCCTAGACAGCGAAAAGGAAGACTTCAAATCCATACTAGCAGTAAAAAAAAATCTATACATATAAATGACCAACCTTCTTTGACTTTTCAGAACAGCGTGACAGCGTTGTTAAACAGTGTTTGTGATAACTTCGTAAATATTGAATATTTTCGATAATTCCGCAAATATGAGAAGCCAGGATTGGCAACTCATGAAAATTTCAGATACGTTAATTTACAAACCTCGGATGCACAGTAAATGCAAATCTGAGATCCGTAAATACGAAAACGCCGGATCCGTAGAACCCTGAATCGGAGGTTTATGAAAATCCCGGATTCGTACTTTTTCAAAATGTCAGATCCGCACTTTGCGAAAACCTTGACTGCAATTTTCAAATCAAATACTTCACAATATTCTAATTACTGCTTTTTTGGACAATTAAAATTTGAAGTCGATTTATTATATTGGCTTTTTCTTAAATATTATATGTGAAAAGTGAAAAGTATAAGCATTTAAACAATAATTAATAGGAATTTCGAATCTATTGTTTATTCATTATCCGGATCCTGATAGTAACCGGATTTGGAACGGTTACTCTAAGCTGATTCGAACTCTGGACTCGTCTGCTATGTTTTGATTACTCGTCCATTGCGTAAGGAGAGTCGGACCAATTTCAGTCTGAGCTCGTACCACGAAAATGTCGAATCTATTCAAAACCGTTCGTTTAATCTCAAACCGATCGGTAAGTAAAACATTTAACGTTTGCATCATACGTTCCGCACGTTTACCTGAACTATTACCGACTTCTAATTTATATTATGATTAACCGTTACATAACTTCAAATGCATCATAAGAGAAGTTACGTAATGCAATCGATTTCGCCCAAATTAATCGCTGTTTCATCGTGTGGTTTTATTAAACTGCATCATATTATAATGTAGTTCCGGCTGTCGGGAACAAGGCTGATGTCGACGAACGGCACTGACAGCGGAGACCTGTATCCCGCCCCGTCTCACATCATCGAGCCGTGGATTCCGCCGTACGAGGAGAAGACCAACGAGCCGGTCCATTTGAAACGCGCCAGGTGCTCGAGACGCTTCCCCTTCTTTCAGTATATGTAGATCTAAATAGTGAACGGAGACTAAATTCTGATAAAGCTGATATGAATTTATTTAGAAAGATAGTATCCAATTATATAGACGCATATTGTCTAAAACATGCTGGTAAGAAACAGACTAGTGTTACTATTGATCACTACTTGGTCGTCCCCTTTGTAGATAAAATTATTGAATATATTAATATTCCCGGAATTTTAAACGGTAGGAAAATCGGGGAAGCATTTAAGACGATAGCCAATAGCGAAAATCATAAAATCACGGTTAGGTATTCGTATAGTAAACCAGTTAGAACTATTATCTTAAATTGCAATAAAACATTAAGCGATCTAACAAGAGTTACTGATCTTGATATGATTACGTGTAAGTGTAGTACGGATAAAACACTTACTAGATTTGTAGATAAAACAATAGGGCACGTAATTACAGGGAACTTAAATATTATAGAAGATCCAGAACTACGAGATATTATGAGTAAAGGTTGTAATTTCAGGTTAGAAAATAAGTTTAACTATAATTCAATTAAGAAAACTCTAGAATCAGCGATCGATAGATTTATTCAGAATATGTCAAAAAGATAAAAAGTACTAATATACTAAAGTCTAAATACGTTAGCGAAAGAACTAGGACTAAATAATGATAGTAGTGCTAATTCAGTTTATAAGGTAGATCAAAGAATAGGTACAGAAATACCTAAAGATATGGTGATGTATCAGAAGGATAAGCTAGCTATTGAAGTTAGTGAAGCAAATTGTAAAATTCCTTTTTTGTACTGGATACCAAAATTACATAAAAATTAAATCAAACCTAGATTTATTGCAGGTGCTAGCTCCTGTTATCATTACTGAGGCATCGATAGATTTAGCCTATTGCCTAAAAACTATAAAAGAGAAATTTAAACAATATTGTAAAGGTATCTATAATTATTCCGGGTATAATGTAATATTGGAGTGTAGATAATTCACTTGAAGTAGTAAAGTTCTATAAAGACATAAATATGAAGAGTATTTGTACTTTTGATTTCTCGACATTTTATACTAATCTACCGCTTGATCTAGTTTATGACGAATTAACACAGTTAATTATTTTGGTATTTAGATTAGCTAACTACAGATCATTGAAAGTAAGGAAAGGCTTCCGTGAGGCCCAGTGGGTGGAGCATAACAACAGTTCGTCCTTTATTTGACATTCAAAGAGTCCTTGACACGTTCAAGTTCATTCTAGACAGTTCGTTTGTTACCTTTGGTTCAGTTGTTTTTAGACAGACTGTTGGGATCCCCATGGAAGGTAACGCTAGTCCTTTCATTGCTGACTTATTTTGATCGTGGTTAGAATACAAATTTATGCTTAAATTAGTTAAAACAGATAGAAAGTTGGCTAAGATACTTTCTAATAATAAAAGATATATGGACGATATTTCAGTGGTTAATTACTTGGACTTTCTAGAAACGGCTAAGCAAAATTATCCTAAGGAATATTAGTTCAGCGGTAGGGTACAATGTTTTCTATTCTCAATTCATAAGGTTTTTTCCGAATTTGCACTAATTTTAGTGATTTTAAGGATAGAGTAAAAAAAGATGTACGAAATATTAGTCAAACGGAATTTCAACAGAAATGGACTTAAGACAAAAAGTGCTTAAATTTTACTTCAATAACATTAACTGTTACGGCGTAATTAATTATAAGCAAAAAATAATGATATTAAACATAGGAGATGCCCTCGGCTAGGCACTGCACTTGAGGTGGCCAGAGCAGGCGTTCCCTGTTCGTACGGTCACCGCAGACCTCGTGAATCTCGGGTTCCGGGTCTCAAGCGCAGCTTTAGTTTAATCTATTTTGGATTAATTTTTTTTAATCCCTTAACCAATACCTCACTATGGCCATGAAACAAGCCGACTTTACATCAAAATCGACCCGAGTTCTTTATGATCATTCCGTTCCGCAGGCTGTTGTACCAATCCCGCAAGCGCGGCATGCTGGAGAATGGCCTGGTGCTGAGTACCTTTGCCGCCAAATACTTGGACGGCATGTCCGAGCAGCAGCTCCAGGACTACGACAGGCTCATCAATCTCCCTTCCAACGACTGGGACATCTACTACTGGGCGACGGGGGTCCGCGAGACGCCTGCTGAGTTTGCGACAAACGTCATGCAGCTGCTGCAGGAACACGTGAAAAATAAAAACAAGGAATCGCGACTGGCCCAGCCGGAACTTCCGTGAAAAGCTCGTGCTGTAAAAACAAGTAGCTTTTTTTTACGATTATGTAAAAATTTTTAGTACATGGCGTTATAATTATACTTGGAAATTTTCTGCATTCATTTAAGTTTGATGTCCTGATATTAATATGCATCATGTAAAATAATGGGTAATATAATAATGTAATTATATATTTATAATTACAGTTATTATTGATACATGAATATAGAACGTATAATAACTTTTCAAGCCACAGGTCCGTATATTTGTCATTCACCAGATAAGTTCAGCCACCAATGTCTGAATATTAAGTTTTGCAAATAACGAGAAGATTTTCAAGATGCGTCGACTTGGCCGGCAGTTTTCGACTCTTCCAGGAAGCTCTTGTACTTCTTCTCCTGAGCTTCGTAGAGCTTCTGCAGCTTCTTCAGCTGGCCTTTGCTCAGCTCTTTACCCTCGGCGTCGTGCGTTGGCATGCCCTTGTCGTCAAATGCAGAAAACTTGTCTTTTTCTCCTAAGAACAGGACGAATCGTTAGGATCGTATTATAATGATCGTATAATATGTTAAGGAAGATGTTAGTGTTTTATTATCTTTAATAGTTTCTATAATTCATGAGTATCTCGATATCAAAGAATGAAAATCAATACTGTGATATTCCAATTACGCAATATTACGTATTATATAATTTATTACACTATAGTATAATTAAATGGTCAAGAGGAAAAAACAATTTTTAAAAAACACAAATATGTTATTATATATATTATTATTATATTATTATTACCAGATATCAAGATTATATTAATTAATATATTTGATAAATTTCACTAGTTTATTATTGTAAAAAAATACCTTTAAACATTTCCGACGGCGGGATTTTTTTCTGCGCTTCCTTGAGTTCCTGAGCAGCAGCCTGCTCGGCTTTCTTCCGCTCCTTCTCCAGTCGCTTGGCCTCTTCGGCCGCCTTCTTGGCCTCCCGCTCCTTAATCAGCTCCTCGCGAGAAACCAGCTTGAGCGCTGAAGGCTGGTTCTCGCGGTCCTCCAGGCGGACGCCCAGGTTGGGAAGCACCTCGTCGCGGATGTTGTCGCACAGCTGGAGCAACGGGACGGCTTTGAGATCCCTGGCTTCTTTACGGACTTCATCTCTGCAGATTCACCAAAAGGAGAAACAAAATTAACATTAGAATTTCGGAATTAAATTGAAATTAATTGAGTTAATAAGGACAATTACAACTGTTTAGAAAAACCGGTGCAGAAATCCAAATATTTAAAGTTAATTAATTTAACTAAGGTCATTACAAAAAAAAATAAGAACATAATCTGCTAAATACTTTATAATTACAGTTAGATAACACAATGAAAGTTTAGATGAAATGATTCTGCTCGGTCGAATTATAAAGTCAAAAGCGGTTAACTTTACTTACTCGAAGTAAATAGCTAAATTACCGAGTTATTTAAACTAATTAAAGTTATTACAGCTGATTAAAATAATTAGTAACATAAACAAAATTAATTAGAGTCACTGAAACAAGTTAATTAGTGCATAATTCTAACCTAAAGTTGGCCAGGACTTGGAGATACGGCATGAGGATCTCCTCAGTGTTGCCTGCCGCTCCGCCGACGTTGGACGGGAAGCCGAGGCCCTCGTCCCGGTCGACGGCGCCGAAGACGGTGAATATCTTGGTGACATAGAGGGCGATATTCTTCAGCAGGAGACGGTTAGCTACTTCCTGCTTTTGGCTGCACTGCCGCATGTAAACATTGCAGGTCGAAATCAAGTCGCGAACGACGTCCAAGGCTGCCCGCGTGTCGACATTGTCGCACAGGGCGGCGTGGACCTTTCCCTGAGTCTCCTGGAAGGTGCCGTTCAAGTCCAGTTCAGCTTGGCTCCATTTTTGGAAGAAATCGAAGCTGGCCTACAATAAATAATAATCTTAATTAGCACACGTTTATATTTTAAAGGTAGTATTATGGCCGACGATGATTAGTACCTGCGAGGCCGGTCCCATCCGCAGGACGTCCTTGACGTTCAAAAAGAATTCCTGCAGCATTTTCTCGTACGAAATTGCAGCCTCCATGGTGTTGTCGCTGTAATCCAGGGTGTCCTTCCACGAGTGAAGCAGAAAGGCCAACCTCAGTTGTCGTGCGCTGTGACGACTCAGCGCGTCTTTGATGGTGACGAAGTTCTTCAGGGATTTGGACATTTTGCAACCCTGTTTACCAAAATTTAAAAAACATAAGTAATACATGTAATTGATAATTCCAATAATAATGTAAAAAAATTAAAATCAAAACACAATTTAACTTTCATTAAACTCTAATGAACTATTTTATTTAAAAAGACATAATTAGATTAGATTTTATACCTGAATTGTCAAGTGACCAGTGTGCAAGAAATAGCGAACCCAGTCGTCATTATCAAAGTACGCTTCGGCCTGAGCCAACTCATTATCGTGGTGCGGGAACTTCAAGTCGACGCCACCGGTGTGAATGTCGAGCGACTCCCCGCAGATTGCACTGGCCATAACACTGCACTCGATGTGCCATCCGGGACGTCCTAAAAGAGTAAAAAGCGCGTTATAATTATCTTCAAGTGACTGACAATCAGAAAACGGTGAATACCCTTTCCCCAGGGTGAATCCCACGACGGTTCACCCTTCTTGGACGCCTTCCACAGGGCAAAATCGTTGGGCGACCGCTTCTCGCTGAGTCGATCCTCGGAAACACTCAGGTCTCCTTCGCCTTCCTGCAACGCCTTGCTGTCTCCGTACGCTTCAGGAACCAGTTTCGCGTAGTGATGACTGTCCTGGCCGTCGAACTTGGCCACGTCGAAGTAAACCGAACCGTTGGCTTCGTACGCGAGACCTCTGTTGGAAATATCGGGAAAACAGAACTTTTTAAAAATAAATATGTTGAATACTATGGTTGGTGAAATTACCTGTCGATAATCTTCTGCGTGTAATCAACAATTTCCGGTACGTATTCGCTAACTCGGGTGACGACATCGGCAGGGAGGACATTGAGAGCCTGCATATCCTTGTAGAATTCCTCCTCCCAGAAACGTGGCAGAGCAGCAAAAATTGCGTTATCGGTGACGCTGTCGCCCTCCCTTTTGTCGAGCCAGTCGGCCAGGACATCTTTCGCTTCGACCACGAGTTTCTGCTTATCACTTGTGTCGTTTGAGAGGACGCCTTGAATTTTGACCACGAGCTTCTCCTGCATGGTTTTCTTGTCGGGGTCCGTCGTCGTCTTCATGTTCGACTGTAAAAGTTCTAGGGCTTCCTTTACGTCTTTGACGACAATCTCCGACGACAGATCTTTCTCGACATAGCTCTGGTAGAGGTAGTTCTGTCGTGCGCGTTTAATGATTTTGTCGTCAATGTCAGTGATGTTCATGACGTAAAAGACGTCGTAGCCGAAGTAGTCCCTCAAGACGCGGCGCAGGATGTCAAACGAGATGTACGACCTGGCGTGTCCCATGTGAGACGCGTCGTAGACGGTAGGGCCGCAGCTGTACCAAGTGACTCGACGCCCATTCTGCGGGACGAACTTCTCCTTCTGCTTGGTTAAACTGTTGAACAATCTCAGTTCGGGGACTTCGGTTCCCGCGGGTGGAGACCACGCCGGCTGCGAACGTTTCGGCATTTCCTGCAAAGAAAACGATAGTCAGTAACAACTCTGCGCTTATTCAGCTCTGCTAGGATTACTGGCTGACGTAATACTGTTTGTTGTACGGTACTGTCCATTTTTAAAAGTGACATGTGAATTTCAAAAGACCTTCTATTTTTTTATGGATATTACTAATGATAGGCGCCAGGTTCGTTTGGTGCCAAAATCAAAACAGTAAATGTAATAATCATTAAGTTTTGCTATATATTTGTTACCAGCACGTACTCTTGGTTTTAATTACCTAGAAGATAATTTTGCACAAGTAAGAAAAAGCCGATGTCACACAGCACACAGCCGACCGTAAGCAGAGGCAGGAGTTAGTGATCGATTATTAAGATTTTCCATCTGCTACGTTGGCAACTATCGATTATTTTAAATGTCGATAATTAAAAATATAATGAAATTCAAATTCAGTTTAATTTTTGAAACTATAATAGAAAGTTTATAATTTTGTATTGGATATTTCTATCTAATTCAAAATATTAATTGTTTTAATTCAATTAAATTATTTATATTATTACATTTAGAAAATATTATTCAGATCACAATTAAGTCAATTCAGTTTATACTCAAAGTGCGGAACTAACAGCTGTTCGAATTCTCAATAAATTAAAATCTGATTCAGTTCAATTCAACTAGTAATTCTTTTAATTGACTACACTGAAGGATGTACATTTAGTACAATAAAATATAAAGATATGTTGTTAACTTACAGGCATATTTTAGTAGAATTAACTACGCAAATACACATAGATCACAACGTACCATTGCCATTCTGATCTGCTGGAAAACGAGTCCAACTCGAACCGTACGTAGCTGAATTCTCAACGTATTTCAGGTACAGAAGTACCGTCCTTTCTGCACACTCGAGACGACCGACTCCTTTTTATACGAACGAGGTAAGAACGGGGTTCGGGTAAACCCCGTAGCCGCTGATATGTTGGGTCGCATCTAAACTGCAGACCGTCACATCGCGCAGCTGCTTACAGGGTTTACACGAAAGGACATAATCCGAGTAACTAAATCGCATCTGGCACCCAAGTTTTCAAAGACATAACATCCAAAAAAATACTGAGTATAGAACTGATAGAACTTAATACACTAGTAAAGTTTCATTTCAATCGGATTGTTAGTTTCGTCGCAATAAAATTCTAAAGATCCATGATTGCCTACCGTCAATTTGATCTCGCATACATTTACATCAGAGTATGGATTTATGAATGTGATTTAGCCGATACGGAAAGGGTTAGGAATAGTCTAATCAATACTTCAGCACGAAATAGTTGTCATAGACATGTTGGAGAAGGTTTTCCAGGAGAGAATACAGTATTATCCCAAGCTTCGGTCATGTTGCATCAGCGGGATAAACGGCGCGCACTGACTTTTAACCATTTGCCAAAAGTTTCGCCATCAGTATCTCGAATTAAACAGGACTCGGCTTTGCTTTATCGATGTGCCAGGTTTTTTAAGCAGTTTCAAGTTGAGTAAGACGGTGTTTCATCAGTTGGGAATGATATGCGACTGTCGCTGTGTATGTGACTTGCACTTTACAAGCATTTAATTTCAAATGCGTCACTCTGGTAGTGTGGTAGTGTGGCTTAAACTTTATAAGTATTTGGTTTCATGTAAAAAGACGTCACTCTGAAACTGTGACTTGGACTGTATGAAAGTCTACCTTCACATCAAGAATGTCACTTTGGAACTGCCAATGACTTGCACTGTACCTATAGATCGTAACTTAAAAATAGTGTTAGAAAGTAGTTTGCGTATAATACAATGTGAAACTATACTACATAATATGTGTAATGTTTGTATGTGTCTTGTTGAGTATGTGTAATGTCGTTATATGTGTGTAACAGATGTCACTATAAGCTAAAGACACTTATTGTTGTGCAAACATTGTTCCTTCATGACGTTTAAGTGGAGCCAATTGTCCATAACACCTGTTGAGCATTCTTATCGAGATCCTGTTCTCTGCTTGCTGTTCTCTGTCTCAGACAAAAACAATCCAAGATAATCGTCAGACCCGCTGTCGTCATTATCTACAGTTTAAAATAGCCCTGATAAGTTGGATGTTCCGTAAGATACAAACACATCGTTGCATTAGCTGCACTACAGCGGACTCGAACGGTAAGTGTAGCGATGCATCTACTTTCCATTTTGGGACTTTACCTTGTCTTAAGCGGCATCAGTGCTGCACCTGAAGCGATATCCAGAAAAGGACAGTTACGCAATGCGTTAACCACCGATTTCGAAAACGGCATGCAACCATGGTTCGACTATTCCACGGGGAATCTAAACTGGTTTGTGGAGACTTTCGACAATGCCTTGGAGCCGAGTGCGGCGCCTCCTCCGACTAACGGATCCAAGTACCTCCGCGTCGTCCGCAGAGAACCGACATCATCCGGAACTGCAGTTCTTAGGAGTCCGCTCTTTACTGCTCTTCCTGGAGATGAAATCGTCTTCTCGTTCTGGATTCGATCCCGACTATTGGGAGCTAATAACCTTGAAGTATATCCTTGGTTTGGCCTGACTGTAACTGGAACCTTACAAGAGTATCCATTTATATGTATGTGTAGGTGATCTGGATGAATGGCGCTAGGGAAGAGAGGTTGCTTTCTCTGTCCGAATACTCGTCGATTGCCAACTTCGAGTGGCGCACCGCATCCGTTGCGATTCCTGCTACTGCTCCTATAGAAACCAGGGTACCTTTGTTCACTTCTAATCATAGACAAGATAGACAGCTAGCTAAAGCAGATAAATTGATAGTTAGCACGACGCACAGACAGACAAATAGACAGATAGATAGATGGATATATGGACAGACAGTTAGTTAGATGAATGTATCGACAGACATGACAGTTAGTTATAGTTAGATAGATAGATATAGATAAATAGATAAATAGATAGATAGACAGGTAGACAGATAGATAGACAGATAGATAGACAGATAGATACATAGATAGATAGATAGATAGATAGATAGATAGATAGATAGATAAATAGATAGATAGATAGACAGATAGATAGATAGATAGATATATAGATAGAAAGATAGATAGATAGATAGATAGATAGACAGATAGATAGACAGATAGATAGATAGATAGATAGATAGACAATTAGGACGTAGCATAGATAGATAGATAGATGGACATAAAGTTGGATATATGGATAAAAGGGTAGATACTGCCGTGATGTTCCATGTATCTTATCCATATCTCGGCATCGTATAGCTTCACCCCAAAACTATCGATATCGAGAAATGATACTCACCAATGACCAATTTATACCATCACTTATATTATAAATCACCCCTTAGATTATTATCAACGGAGTTTGCGGATCCGAAGCCGAGGATGCCATCGCCATTGACAACATGTTCGTCGGTCAATCCGGAGATGTTACGACGACAACAACGCAGGGACCGGGAACAGATACCACGGAGACTACTACCGGTTCAACTACAACAGTCAACCCTGGTAACCCCTTTTACGCAAGGTTTAATGGCTTACCTTTGATTTCAAAAACTTTTTATTGTCCATTTAGGGTCGTGTCCGTCCAACTTGGGCGGAAACTCCAAAATCCCATGTTATACGGGATCCAACGGGAAGTGCTACTGCTTTGGACAATATGTACGTCGATTGTTTTAGACCGTTTTAATTAATTTACATTTACTGAACAACCAAATATTTACCTAATCAATATGGGTGTACTGACCATTTGTAAAAAAGAAATTTTAAAAATATTTTCAATAATGTTATATGTACCTTATCTATATCCGTGATAAGCCTAGCACGTAGTTATCTATCTATCTACCTAGTATCTATCTACCTACCTACCTACCTAACTGTCTGTCTATCTGTCGTACCTACCTATCTTTCTATTTACCCGTCTATCTTTCTATCTATCTATCTGTCTGTCTATCTATCTATCTATCTATCTATCTGCCTATCAATGTATCTATACCAACTTGTATGTACCTAACTGTATCTGTCTATCTATTTGTCTGTCTACCTATCTATCTATCTAAATATCTATCTGTTTCTGTTTATGTATCTGTCTATCTATCTATCTATCTGTTTATCTACCTGTCTATCTATCGATCTATCTATCTACTTATTTATCTATCTATCTGTCTCTCTGTTTGTCTGTCTGTCTATCTATCTATCTGTCTGTTACCTACCTACCTATATGTCTATTTATCTATTTATCTATCTATCTATCTATCTATCTATCTATCTCTATCTATCTATCTCTATCTATCTATTTATCTATCTCTATCTATCTATCTACCTATCTATTTATTTGTTTACCTATCTGTCTATCTACCTATCTAATCTATCTATCTATTTATCTATGTATCTATTTATCTAATCAATCTATCTGTCTACCAGCCTATCTATCCTATCTAACCTATCTATCTATCGGCCGATCTATCTATCTATCTCCTACCCAAATTACCTTCCTGCCTGTATGTCCATCTACGCGTCTAACTGCACTCACCTATCTATCTTAATGGCCATCTATACCATTATTTCAACTTACTAAACTGATTTATGAAACCCCAGAGTCAACAGTGGAGCAGCGCCGATTCCCTGTGCCGCTCAAACCAAATGAAGCTGGTCAGCATCGAGTCGGCGGAGGAGCAAACTGCCATCTCCGGCATCCTCCAATCGCAATCGACTTTGACCAAAACAGACTACTTTACGTCCGGACAACTGTCGTCCAATACCTGGACGTGGACCGGCACCGGTCAGGCGTTGACCTACACCAACTGGGAGCCTTCAGAGCCCAACGGTAGCGGCAACTGCCTGTTTCTCAACAACGACTTCAACTACCAATGGGGTGATGCAGCCTGCACGAGTTTAATCTTCTTCATCTGCGAACCGTAGAACTCGTTCAAACATCCCAACCGACCAGGATTTATCAACAAAACTGCAAAGGGAAACAGAAAATGCTTTACTTGGTTTATTTCACAACAAGAAACAAAGTTATTATACCAAAAGCCTGAGAATTCACACAGTGATTGGAATGCAGTTTTCTTCTTTTTGTTTATATCTTTTAATTTTCGCTGTCTCGCTCCGTAACAGCCAGGTTTTGCAAAATGCCGGTTTTGTCAAAAAGAGCTGCAAAATTGACTAGGCAATTTTGTAAGGCATTCGGGCATTTTGCAAAATTACCGAGTACGTAAAAACCAAAAGGAAACGACATTTTCGAAAGATTGATTTTCTGAATTGAGAAAAAATTCAATTAGAGAGCCAATGGATTAAGATATCGAGAGGCTTTTTTCCCCTAAAATGAGAAACAAATTATCTTTTACACTAAGGCCAATATTGCAGAAATTTTTCCGACCAAAAATAACGATTCCTGGGCTGCCAAATAGTTCGATTTAAAGTGAGCAAACGGTTTGTCAATATATATATATATACACCACAGGGGGCGGGGCAACCAAAAAAAGGGGGAGGTTCTTAAAATTTAATAGAATTTTTTTTTTACTCGAATTTCTGTTTTGACTATTTAACGATAATTAGAATTGAATAATTAAATAAAAAGAAGATCTATCGATGATCAGGAGCGGCACAACTGGGAGGAGCGGGAGGTGTCCCACTCGTGGACCAATCGTTTAATGTGGGCCAGCTTTTCGTGAAGATATAGTAACCTCCGTTTGCCTCGGAGGTTCTCCTTGTATTCCTGGACTATTTGACTCTTGATCCGCTATTTTTGGGGAAAAATTAATAAACAGATTAATTTGGTTATTTATCTCGTTTTTTAAATTGAATTTGTTCTGTTTATTATACGATATATAAGCTAATAGCATTATATTAAATTTAATTATTTTATGATGATATAACGATGTTTGGTATTTACGCAAATTCGCCAGACAGGCAGATAAATAGAAAGATAGATGGATATATAGACACAGATAGATAGATCGATAGACAGACAGATGAATAGATAGATAGATATATAGACAGATAGATAGACAGACAGATATATTGATAGATACATAGATAGATAGATAGACAGATAGATAGGTGGATAGAAAGATAGACAGATAGATGGATAGACAGATGGATAGACAGATAGATAAACAGATAGATAAACAGATAGATAGAAAGATAGATAGATAGAAAAAACAGATAGACAGACAGATAGATAGATGGATAAATAGTTGGAAAGATAGATAGATAGTTAAATAGATAGCTAGATAGATGGATAGATAGATATACAGATAGATAGATAAACAGATAGATGGACAGATTCGACTAAAGACGCTTTCAGTGACACAATCTTTTCTGAAATACATCTTCATAATCATTCAAATGAATTAGATATTAATAAACTTGTTAAGTAGTAATTAATTATATATGAAGTTTTCCTAAATAAATGAATGGAATGGATTGAATCGATGGGTACCTGCCACGCTGGAGATCCTTCGTTCTGCTGCCTAAGTGACTCTTCCAGTTGCGCGAACCTGCGCGACACCTTCTCCATGACGGAGTGAAGTTCGCGGTACTCGCGGTACTCGGCGTTGAAGTCGGCCTTGTAACGGTTCCGCTGCTCGGCTGAAACTATCCGCTGGTAGTGATGCAGATACTCGGCATTCTCCAGCGTGGATACCTACAGCCATTGATACATGAACATTTAGTACCCTATAGTAATATTCAACTTTAATTATGCGCTGGAAATGAATTAACTTTGTGATTCAACTTAAATTGGCTTAATCATCACTAAGATTAAGTATTAGAGGCATTTTAATACCCGATCGATATTTTCCGTTAGACTATCGGGACTGGAACTGGGTGTGTGCGAGCTGCCGGTCGACGAAGACACTTTGGTTGGCACAACAACGGAAGGCGACGAGCGGAAACTGTTATCACGTGACTGGTTCATCGGAGTGTGCGGTGACGCCTGATTGATGGGCGAAGTCCGCGTTTTCAGCGGCGACGGTGCGGCTTTCTGATGGCGAGACAACGGCGACCGGGAATCGGACACGGTGGCGCTGCTGAATTGACTCGAATCGGGGACGCTGTCCATAGCCTTGCGCGACGCAGCCACCACCGGCTTCTTCTTGATCGGCGGAGCACCCGAGGCTGCGTCAGTCGACGCCGGCGGCCGCTTCTGGGCCATGCGTGACGCGCCGGCCCCGGGCCCCGCCGAGGTGGGCGAATCGCTCGGCTGGGTGCTCGAAGGCGAATGACTGCTACCGATGCTCGAGTCGCTCCCCGGAGGCGTGAAACTTTCCGGCCGCCGTCTAATACAATTCCAAAATGTCAACAACTTAAATACTATGTATTACATTAACTATAAATTTAACTCTTGTTCGAATACTATTTGCGTGTAATGTGGAACCATGTGATATAGAATTGAATGTAATTGACACTAGTTTGATTGGACAGTTAACATGTCATCTTTACTTGACTATCTTTTCAATTCCTGGTTTGGAAAGAAAGAAAGGATTGAACGAGTTCCGAATCTGGGTCCCCCGTTAGCATATTATCAGATCCCAACCAGCCCCAGAGCCCCAGTTTTAACTATCTATGTCTATATCTATCTATCTATCTGTCTGTCTATCTGTCTGTCTCTCTGTTTGCCTAACTGTCAGTCCATCTATCTGTTTATTTATATATCTATCTGTCTGTCTACCTATCTGTCTGTCTATCTATCTATCTATCTATCTATCTATCTATCTATCTATCTATCTATCTATCTAACTGTCTATCTGTCTATCTATCTAACTGTNTCTATCTGTTAATCTATCTGTCTGTCTGTCTATCTATCTACCTATCTATCTATCTAACTAACTGTCTATCTGTCTAACTGTTTATTGGTCTATCTGTTTATCTATCTCTGTCTGTCTGCCTATCTATATATCTGTGTATCTATCTATCTATCTATCTATCTATCTATCTATCTATCTATCTATCTATCTATCTATCTATCTACCTACCTACCCGTCTAATGTACCTATCTGTGTGCCTATACCAGTTGGCTTCTGGGGCCGGTTGGGATTTGATAATTTGCCCTCCTCCCCGCCCCGGTTACGCCAACAATGTCTCGGCGCGGACTCGGGGAATTTCAAGGAGGTATGATCTTATCTCTTCTTCCTTGATTCTTTTTAACATTAAACGTAATGAAATAGTTTCGAGTAATAAAAAAAAGAAGAGTTACCTCTTCAACATCTGTCTCTCCTGGTCTGAATAAAAAGGCCAGTCGTCGTGAACCTCGTTCCAGACGTGTCTGGCTAAGTAGTACACGTTGTCCTTCATCAGCCCGATGGCCCGCAGCACTGGCATGACCAATTTCTTATCTCGATCTTTGACTCCCTCTTTTTTTAAGAAAAGAAAAGATCCGTTAGTTTCAGTATTGTGATGGAGACAGACTATCAAGAAGGGAACCTTGATGGAGTCGTTCGAAGAGTTCGGATTTGGTAAACGGTCGAGTGGCTAGCATGTGAACGAGACGCTCCCTTAGCGGCTGGCGTGCCAGTTCGGGATTGTTTCCCTCGCGGGGGGCGCTGCTGCTGCTTCGGTCGGTCGATTCTGTCGGAAATCAATGACCATGAACGTTCAACTTTAAATTAATTCAAACAATACAATGTCAAGTATGACATCCAATTATCCATTGCGATTATAGTATTCGATTGTGATTAGATCCACTAAACGATGAATTAACTAATCATCACTAACTTAATGATTGTTATTAGATAATGATAAGAGATTAACATCGCATTATCATCTAAGTGGTCACTGGTATTAGACGAGACCCACAGCACTAGACTTAACTGAATCATTCCAATCCAATCGGTTATCAACTCATCGTTAAAATCCTGATCATCATTAAATGATAATATGCGAGATTCATTAAATAAATATTTGGAAAAACTAAATATAATGACAGTGTTTTCCTTTTAGCCAGAGGCTCTCTGCTACACATAATTAACACGCAACGTCCATCAAGCAAACGCAATAAATCACTCGGGTTACCGACTTAATGCAGCCGAGGAGAAAACTAGGTTAATGACGCAATGGTTACTTGTATAGGTGCCGGCTGGAGCAGCAGCTGGATGCTGCTGCTGCTGCTGAGGTAACGGTGACGCAGTGGCGGGTCTTGGCACTGGGCTGGCCTGGAAACTACTCGACAGCGACTGCGGTGTTGCACTGCGACCTTTGACCAGGCTTTTGGAATACGGCGGAGGGGAGTCGACTTCCTTGCGGGCAGGTAGAATAACGGATCCCGGCTCCTTGCGCACTTTGACTTTACGGCCGATTCCAGGTCCCGAGGCTTTTATCACACGAGTGCTAAAGAATATCAATTCAGTTGATAAATATCAAGTACAATTCTTTATGAACTGACCAAACAATTTTTCCTACGAATCTAAAGATGTGAAAAATTTCGATCTGAATGGATCGGTCGACATCAACGCCGCCAGCGTGACAGTCGAAGACATGAAATCAACAGTCTGTTAAGAAACTCGAAGAATTTCAATACAAACTAACCAGTATTTCTCACAGCACAATCTTAGTGTGAATTCAGTTAACTAAACCTAAACCTATTTAGTATAATTCACATCAAAGTTTACACATTCGTTGATAAAATCAACTGAAACTGTAATCCTATACTCGTTCATTCATTAAAAACCAAACTATTTTTGAAAATAAATCTTGATTGATGGAAATTTTAATTCAGGCGGAACCAACAACCAATCTCCAGTCATCCCGCAGCTCAATAGACGGTCCACCGATACACAATTCACGGTGAGGGTGAAAGAGAGCGAAGTTTTTACATTCAAGTGAATAAAAAGGTCACGCTGATCGAGAAAGCGAGCACCCAAAAGACAACTTTCTCTCGGGAAACTTTTCAATCTATCGTGTCTCGCCTCTTCTCTCCTTTCCTTTCTCGTTTTTTTCCCCCCTTCAAATAACAATATCAGACATTCAAATTTATTCCGACATCGATTAAATTCACAATTTGGGTTAATATATTTATCCAGGTGTCCTTTAATTTATTATTTATTATTATTTTTTTATGTATTTCGGTCGCCAAACCCTTGCACAGGTTGCGCAGCACAACAACTGCCAGAATTTTGCGGTTAGCTGAATACAGATAAGCAAGTTCCGGGTATTTCTGAACGATAATTTGGTTTGTTACTCAGAATTTTGACTTAAAGTTTTATGGTATTATCTAAAATGGAGTTTATCTTGTTTTCTCATTGGCTTATCATATTAAGTTTGAAGACAATTAAGTTTAAACCCAACACTTGTTGTTGTTTTCTTTTTATTGTTACATGAAACCTGGCAGCGGAACTGAACCTCTGTTTTGAATATTTCATTATTCTTCGCGCTATACCCGAATTTAAATATCCCGCTGCCTGTGATGAGACCTTTCCATAAATAATTTATCAAAATTTCGGTTACAATACACATTGTCTTACATAATTTATTTATAAATAAATTTTATGTTCATTCCAGACTTTTTATTTTAAATTCCTAGTCTATGTGGCTATAAACTAGTATTTAGATTTGATTGGGATTTACCAATTCTTCTTGCTCTCCTCTTCGGCGACGGCCATCCTCTGACGCGTCGTCTCGTAGACGTCCTCTTTGGCGTGGATGGTCATCTTGTGCAGCAGAGGTCCCAGCGATTCCAGCGATCGAGTGCCGCACTGCTGGACGCACTCGAAACTGCCCTGAGGGCCGCCCATGTCCGACATGGCCGACAGACTGAAGCTGAAACATGATCCTGGACGACTGCTACTGCTCTCCGATGGAAACTTTAAGACCTGTTTAGTAGCAATGGTACTTGTAGCGCTAGCAGTGGATGTAGCCGTGGTAGTAACAGTAACGTACAGTGTAAGTAATAGCAATAGTATTAGTAGTAGTAGTAGTAATAGTAGTAGTAATAGTAGTAGTAATAGTAGTAATAGTAGTAATAGTAGTAGTAGTAGTAGTAGTAGTAGTAGTAGTAGTAGTAGTAATAGTAGTAATAGTAGTAGTAGTAGTAGTAGTAGTAGTAGTAGCAGTAACAATGACGTAGCGTAGTACTAGTAGTGGTAGTAGGAATAGCTGTAGTAGTAGAAGTAGTAATACTAGTAGTATTGTTTATTAGTAGTGATAATAGTAGCAGTAGTAGTATTAGTATTTAGTAGTAACAGTATCGTAGCGTAGTAATAGCAACAGCAGTGGAAATATTTATAGTAGTAAAAGTAGTAATACTAGTAGTATTGATTGTTAGCAATGATAATATTAGTAGTAGTCGTAGTAACAGTAACATATAATGTAAGAATAGCAATATTAGTAGGAATAGCTACAGTAGCAGAAGTAGTAATACTACTAGTATTGATTACTAGCAATGATAACATTAGTAGTAGTAGTAGTAGTAGTAGTAGTAACAGTAACGTATTGTAAAAATAGCAATAGTTTCTAGTAATAGCTATAGTAAGTAGTAGTAGTAATAGTAATACTACTGAGTATTAGTAGTAGGAATAGCTACAGTAGTAGAAGTAGTAATAGTAGTAGTATGGAATATTAGCAGTGACAGTGTTAGTAGTACTAGTTAAACATTGAATGAATGGGTTTTCAACAATAAATGGTACACGGTGAATGAACAAACAGCGGTTTTCAATTCACATATGCAATAACTAATTAGTTAACACACTAATTAACTTTAAGTGCGATTTCTAACATTCTTTTTAAAAAGGTAGTAAACGATAACAAGTCGCATGCGTAATTTACAAAATTACAAATGAATTGACTCAAAATGTATAGCCAACACAGTTACAGTTACAGTTACACCTACAGTTGGGGATAATTCAATTAAGACTAGATGACATCACCTGTAAACTGATTGTTGTTTAATTAAAGATCAAATAATAAAAGCAATCAATAAGATAGACAGACAGGCACATAAGACGGTCAAAGTTTCTCTACGGAGATTTCAGGTTTTCCATTCAAGAAAGGAAAAATGGAGATCCTTGGGGCCCCACCGGAGGATTTAGAAACTTTCTATCTGCCGTCTCCACCATTCCGGAAAGTGTGCCCCTTTCGATTTTCACACAAAAACCTATCGACATTTCTAAAACCAGGAAAACCTAAAACGCTGCCACGACACACAGCGGCGACAGCAGCGACACTATCGATCGCCTAACGGGATTCTCTTAATCCTGCGGGCCAGGATTTCCTCCGAACGGCCAAATCAGTTCAATACAAGATAACTTTGACAAAATAGAGGATAACAACGGAAAAGTTTGAAAACTCTAGGATTCTAGGGCTGTCATTCAAGGGTGAGGATAAGAGATGTTTCAAAAGTGGCTTGAACTTGATGCAGGTTGCAAAAAGCCTGCCAGCTAAGAGGCGGAAAATGTTGGGTGGGTAAAAGTTTCTGTTGTGTGTGTTATCTCTTGTGGGCAACGTGATGTGGGTCAGGTTGACTCCAGTTGCCGTGCCGTTGAAAATCCTCGGGGAAAACGGTCACCTTGAGGGTCTGCAACTCGATGGAAAAAGTCAACATTCTCTGCTCTCGTTGAAAGCACCTTGCACAGACTCTTTTCAAGAATCTTGAGTTTCCTGTCATGATTCTAGAGTAAAAAGAATCTTGAAGTCTGTGTTACTTTATGAATGAAACTTGTTTGGTGATTCTGGTGTTGGGAATCGCTAAATGATCTGGGTAACAGGTCTGCAATTCGTTGAAAAAGTTACTTTTTATGTGTTCCCACTGAAAGCACCGTGTAGCGAAATATGACTCTGAACAAGAATCTTGGGAATCTTGTGAGGAATATTGACATTTTGATCGCAAGTCTTGAGAATCTCATCAAGAATTATGAATTTCGCATCACGATTCTTGAGACTCTATAAGATAACAAACCTGAAGTCTGTGTTATTTCGTGAATGAACCTTATACGGTGATTCTGGCGTTAAGAATCACAAACGAATCTGGGTAATAGGAGGATCAGCAGCTCATTGAAAAAAGCCACCATTCTCTTTTCCTAGTGAATCTTGTGAGGAATCTTGACATTCTGATCGCAAACCTTAAGAATCTCTTGAAGAATCTTAAATTTCCAATCGCGATTCCTGAGATTCTTCAACAAAATAATCCTGAAGTCTGCGTTACTTTATGAATGAACCTTAAATAGCGATTCTGGCATTAGGTTTCACGAAAGAATCTGGGTCGCAATTCTCTTTCCTCTACAGAACCCTCATCAAGGATCTTAAAAAAACCTTGACAAGAATTCCGAGAATCTTGCGAAAATCTTGAAATCTAATTATGAATCTTGAATTAATACACTAAGAATCTTAAGTACCGTTGATGAAAGGAATCTGAGAATCTGCGGTATGTTACAAACGAACAAGTCTGTGATTCTGGTTTTGGGAATCACGCAAGAATCCCATAGTGTCCACATAGTGGCCAATTCTCTTTTCTCTATTAAAATTTCACCAAGAGTCTTGAGAAGAATCCCAGAATCGTCTTTCTTTCACCAACGAACCACAAAATAGTCACTGTAAAGCGTCAGGAATCACGAAAGAATCTGGATAAGAATCTGGGCGTGCTTTCGTCCCAAAAAGCATGTCGTTGTGGACCCTTGTGAACAAGTCTGCGGTCACCTGTGTTGATCTTGCTGTGCATTAAGGCCACACATGCCCTCGATACGGGAGACATGCTTGATCGATGACATCACACAAGGAAGCCTCGTTTCCAATCCATTATCTATGAGGTTCTTCGTTCAATATGGATCCTGATCCTTTGACTCGATCAATAATCAACCCGAAATCCAATACTTCACCAAATTGTTTATGTACAATCTCCGTTCTGTCCGAAGCAATAACATGCTGTTGACTATTCTTCATTAAAAAACGATAATATTGTCTTTGTTAAGGTGACGGTCGATTGAATCGATCCTGAAACTGCGGGATTCTTAATCCTCCTCGAGTCGGACATCGAAGCTTTGAAAGAAAATTTGAAAAATGATGCAATTTTTTAGAAAGCGATTGTCGATCGAAATGATCCTGAATCAGGATTTCATGTAGTTTACTCGTCAAGGTCGACTGAATCTATCCTGAAAGTGGGATGCGTTCCACTCCTCAAGCCGGAGATGAAAAACTGATTTTATTTTTATATATTGCGATTATCGATTGAGATGATCCTGAATCAGGATCTCGTACCATTTACTCTGATCTTTTCCCGGTTTAAAAAAAAATGTCTCGACCTTCATATCAGGACTATAATCAGGGCCTTTTACGATACTTTCCAGTAAAAATCAAACAATAAATAAAACAAACAAGAAAGTCTTATTTTTTTCGATTAAGTTTCCGGACCCTTGCTGTTTTCCCCCCCAATCAAAATGGCGGCCGCTTGCCGGACAGGAATTTGAAAAACCCGGCAACAACGCAGGGCCGAGAAGTGAAAGGTGGAAATCTTATTCCCCTTCGACTAAGCCAAAAATAAAAATAAAAAAAACACAATAAAAATAAATAAATAAATAAATCGAGAAAACGCCTTTCCCTTTCGTCTAACTTCAACCTGGCAAACTTTTCTCTTTTCTCAAAACAACAACAACAACAACAATAACTTGAATATCAAATTGTAATAAAAATTACCAAATTTTAACCAATGAAAAATTATTGACCAATATAATAAATAAACATATAATAAATTTAAAGCTTATTGAAAAATTCCGTTTTATACATCCCGAGCGGTGCACGTCCAGTGCGTATGTGTGCCATTGTAAAACACATTCATCGTGTGTAAACAAACTCCCAGGAATCGTTTTCGTACTCATCTGTGTTTACCCAGGGGGTTCGCAACTCTTGTAAATCCTGTCCAAAAACTTCAGCCAAAATTTCGAGCAAGAAAATCTCCTCCAAACCTCAAAAAAAAATTCAAACTTGATCCCAAAAATTCCTTTTTAAAAAAATTCCTGAATTTTTTTTTTTAAAAAACAATCGTGAATCACGTACTTTTCAACACATCTTAAACTCTTGTCAAAGTTGCGAACCCCTCGGTGTTTACTAGGCCGTTCGTCAGGTGCGCTTATATGAGTTTGCATTGACGAAAAGGACCTTAGCGGATCGCTTCGAGCTAGGGTGGAGTCCCAACATTAAAGTGTTCCAATTCTGAACAACAAAAGATGCAGAAAATAAAACCAACTCGACTTATTCTTATTCCAACAAGGTTATTTTTTCTTGTAAAAAAAAAGAAAAATAAGAAGAAATCCTGACCAATTTAAAATAACTTACGCAGAAAATTACCTTGAGATTTCTATTACGAATCCTTGAAATTATACTTCTAGTTTTTTTTCCCCGCCAAATGCAATAAAGGCGGGACACGTTAATATACTGAAAATGACGAAAACATCATTAAAATTAATGAAATAACTAATTAAGTATCAAAATAATGAAATTACCAAATTATGACCAAATTGTTAACTCATAGAGGCCAGAAAAATTTGCGAACACAAAATTAGCAAAATGGTAATAAATTAACACTTAATCGAATCAATCAAATATTTCGCATATCTTACAACACTACTTAAAAAATCAACTAACAAGACAATCAATAAAAAATTACCTAAAACACTCAAATCCCAAGATTAAATAAAAATACTACGGATTATAACAATTAATATAAACACTGAAAATCAACACAAGATTGTCAGATCTCAAAGCTCGCCCACGGATTCTCCAGCCCGAGAATCAGAAAAACGACCTTGGATCATTCACATGATACCTGCATGCAAACCAACTCGACTATATACCCGCCGCAATGGGCAATCGATCTACCTACCCTTTGCTACCGGGCAAATCCGATTACTCTACCCCCCTCCCCCAAGAAACGGTTACTTGTACTCATCACACACAACACAAGTACAAGTTGCTAAATACCAATTTTCCATAAAATTTTTGGGAATAAATCCGAGTCTAGAATAAAAAACAGAGAGAGAGAGGTCATCGACTCCTTTTCCAAGGTCACCATGTTTTGAAGATTGACCACAAATAAACATGCGATAAAATAAATAGTCTAGTGACCTTGGTGATCCCGCACGTTTCCCAGCGCAGTGTTTTCCCGCTGTATTTTTTTTAATTATAAAATTTACCATTTTTCCCCTCTCTCCCTTCTTCTTTACCTCCTCCTCCCCCGGTCCGAAAATCTCAAACACATTTTTACAAAAGTGAAATAGTTAGAGAGAGAGAAAAAAAGGAGAGAAGTAATGGGAACGACCTTGGCTGTTGCGTTACGTAAAAGGAGGTCTTGGAAAGTCCGCCATATTTACGCAACCTTTAAAAGAGCTGGCATTCACATACTTCTTTCATACAGACCAATGAGATTTTTTCTCGTTGATTGAAGAAACAACGGTTCATTCAATGATTAGATAACTCGTAAAAGAATCTGGGATTTTTTTCTTCCAAAACCAGTGCAAGAATCTTGTAAGAATCTTCCAAGAGAATCTTTAAAAAAATTAATTTGGAACACACTTGATATTCAGTGATAGGTTAACTATTACAAAAGATCCGGGATTTTTCAAAATTAGTGCAAGAATCTTGTAAGAATCTTCCAACAGAATCCTAGAAAAAAAAGTTTAAAAAATGCTTGAAAAAGTAGAATAACTGTTATAAAAGAATTTTGCAAGAATCTTCAAGAGAATCTTTAAAAAATTTATCTTGAAAAATATTAACAAAAATCTGGGGTTTTTCAAAATCAATACAAGAATCTTGTAAGAATCTTCCAACAGAATCCTAGAAAAATAATTTAGGAAATGCTTGAAAAAGTAGAATAACTGTTATACAAGAATCTTGTAAGAATCTTCAAGAGAATCTTTAAAAAATGTAATTTAAACAATACTTGATATTTAATGATAGGGTAGCTATTACAACAAATCTGGGATTTTTCAATATCAATGCAAGAATCTTGCCAGAATCTTTAAGAGAATCTTTGAAGAAAACTTAATACAAAAGGAGTTGACTTTGACTGGACTTTGAACCAATCTAAGAATCTGGATCAAGAGTCAAGAATCTGTATCGATGCGCCGAGAATCTGGAAAGGAATCTCGAGATTCCCAAGTTGTTATTCAAAGAAACGAGACCAACTGGAATAAACACCGGGAATGTTGAAATCGGGAACAAACGAAATGAGGAAAGTTGACTTTTTAATCGACTTCCAACTGGTCCACGTGCCAACGAGTCCAAAAATCCTCTTATAGTAAAACCTTAGAATAATTAAATCAAAATTAATACACATATCCGCTAACGTAATTAAAATTAACTGCCAATCCATATTTTTAAAAAGAAACCTTGATAGATAACTGCTATTCGATAATCAGCCCGGTGCCGACTGCAAGATAGATAGATCGACGGTTCGATAGATGATAGATAGATAGAGGGCAGATAAACACGACTTTTTTATCAGCGGCACAAGAGAAATCGCTCTATTCGCGACGTCACCATGGGCTTTTTTACGTCATCGCGACGAACCTTATGCCCCGAGTCAACAACAAACAGTCAACATCGACAACAATGTAAACAACATAATCAAATTCAGTTGAAAATAACGTTGGTAAAATCATTGTCACTTACCCCTTCATTGCCCTGGAATTGAATGGTCGGGTGTCGGGCCGATTTACTCTACAAAATTCAAAAAGTTGGAAAGAAATTCTATAATCGATAGAAAACTTGCTGTCGATCTATTAACGATTGTTTAATTGAACTGTCCATCTCACTTTCCCATTGATGTTGCCTTTTACCCTACATGTCTGGTTTTTTCCCAACTTAAAAATTCAACACCCGGACGAGGAAATTCAGGCCACGTGAACTACATTTCAGCCTAAATTAAACATCTATTTTTTTATAACCAATCATAAATTATTAAAATGCAAATCCCATTTTAACTTTGAATTTCTCCTCGATTTTCACTAGAATTCTTATCGTGATTTTAAATTCTGAAAATTACGAAATTCGATTCAGAGTTGTCGATTATCGATTCGGTTTTTCAATCGATTTATTCTTTAAAAAAGGAAATTTTCGATGCAAATTTTAAAGTTTCCGGGTTGGAAAGTTCTTTAAGGATTAAGTGCGGTTCAGTACCTTGAGATGTTCCTGTATGGATCTGAGAGCAGAATCAGTGAGTTTGACAAAGATGAGTGATTTATTCTCGCTGGAATAGTTGGACGAGAGTCCGTACTGCACACCTTCAGATAACACCGCCATGACTGCTCCACTCAAGACTGGACCGGCAGTGGCACAGCACGGCAGCTCTCTCCCTCTCTCTCCTCCCCTAGACGAAAATCCGCTTTCACAGACAAGACAACAAGAGAATCGGATTGACGGTTACTTTACCGCGGTAACGGTTACTATGTGATTACTAAATAGAAAAACAAGCGGGTTTGCGATTTCAAATTACTGAAATGTATTTAGAGTCTTAAAGTATAATACGAATCATGAATGTGGGCAATGTGAATATCAGTGATTACTTTACCGCCGTAACGGTTACTCTGATTACTAAATAGAAAAAAAACAAGCGGATTTGCGATTTCAAATTACTGGAATGTATTTAGAGTCTTAAAAGTAAGATACGAATCATGAACGTGGGCAATGTGAATATCAGTGATTACTTTACCGGGGTAACGGCTACTCTATGATTACTAAACAGAAAAATAACCGGATTTGGGATTTTAAATTACTGAACTATGTTTAAAATGTTAACGAATGATACGATTCATGAATGTGGGCAATGTGAATGCTAATGAATATTTAATTGGTTAACGGTTACTTTGATTACTAATTTAAAAAAAAACATCGGATTTGTGATTTCGAATGATATACGTTTATAGTGTTAACGAACGGTGAGGCTCGTAAATGTTTTGCAATGAGAAATGAAATAATGTCAATGATTACTTAACCGGATAACGGTTACTATATGATTACTACATATAAAACTAGCAGACTGGCAATTTGAAATCACTCAAGTATGTTCCAGAATGTTAACAATTCACGAGTCCATGAATGTGAGCAACGAGAAACGAAAAGGTGCTAATGATTACTTGAGCGGATAACGATTACCTCATGATTACTAAGCAGGAAACATGCGGATTTGCGATTCCAATTTATATAAATATGTTTAGAATGTTAATTTATGACGAGTTTAGTAAGTCTGGGCAACGACGGACGACATGAATGAGTACTAGATGCAATAACGGTTACTTTATGATTATTAATTGGAAGATTGGCGGATTTGCCATTTTCAATTACTGAATAATGTTTCAAATGTTAAGGTACGATGACCTTCGTAAACCTGGGCAATGAGATTTGAAAAAAAAGTTAATGAGTACTTAACCCGAAAACGGTTCCTTTATGATTACTGCCAGAACAAAGCGCGGATTCGACATTTAAAAATTGCCAAATTAGATTGACATTGTTAAAGTATGATGAATTTTATAAATTTGGGTAACGACAAAGTAAAAGAGGCTAACGATTACTTGATGATTACTTTCTTTACTTAATCAATTACTTGAAGTTTTTAGTATTTTTTTATGAAATTTATATGATTCCCAAATTAGCGTTGATGATAACGGTTACTATGTGATAACTTAAAAAAACTAAGCGGATCGGGTTTAGCAACAATACACATCTGTAATCAGAAATATCGTTTTTACAACTTTCGTCTTGTATTTGCGGAATGACAAAATAACGGTAGTGATTACTCGGTGATTAATTTAAATAGTAACCGATCACTAGATTAAACTTCCTCGTTTACTTAACAGCAAACTTCACGCGACTGTACTTACCGATTACTCGCAATATTGTTATGGTTACTTACGATTACTGCCGAGTTGGCAATAGTTATTTTCCTATCAAATGTCATTAAGTCAATGAAAATTCTGTTTAAAGCGATTACTGTATGAGTACTCAAATATTTCGTAACCGGTACATGAGTACTCACTCGGGGAACGGTTACTATATGAGTACTTCTGCTGGTAATTGACATTGATTGATATTCCTGTAAAATTTTAACTCGATTAACGTAAATCCCATGCGATCCATAAATGAGTACTCACTTCTGGAATATGATTACTTTATGATTACTCCCATTAGTAACCGATTACTATATCAGACTCCCTAACTTTTCATCAACAAGTTGCGAAACTACACGAAATCCCTGCAGAGGCCGTACATGACCGTACGAGTCCTTCATGAGTACTCAAGTTTTTTTTCCGTTATCCGATTACTCTATGATTACTTTTTCAAGATTGGAAATAAATGAAACAAGTGAAATTTAAGATTACTTAAAAATTCGAGTGAACAGAAAAAAAAAGTAAATAGCGAAACTGGTATTCTCTATGGTGACTTTCTCAAATCCTCTGACCCAGACTGTGCGAGAACCAAGGGGGAAAGGGTGGGAACGAGTAAAGAAGCTACGGAAATAGAATTTCCCAGAAAAAGACTCGGATTTTCGTAGATAACATACAATTGGTGTTTGTTTGAGTAACCGGATCCTCTAACCGTCGTGACTCGTTACACCGATAAGGAAACTTAATACGTGCAGGGGGAAAAAATATTAACTGCTTCCCTTTTCTTTCTTCTAGATCAACCGTCAAGTTTAGCCGACGTGACAAAAACCTGACAATCTCATGACAATTACTTGATAGTGACATGATAATCATCTATCTGTATATAAATTACCTTACAGATCAATGTAGTACTTACAAGTTACGAGTCTCGCTGCAAAATAACGTGATATTGACATGTTTTTATCACTTATAGACGTGCAATCAATCATGAACATGCTACTGACATTCTACTGACATAATTAAGGACTCGGAACTTCAAGCGGTTATTTACTAAAGGAAAACGGGGAGGGGGGGTTCCAATGAGTACAACCTGCAGTAGCGGTTACTATACGATTACTTCACTCGGCAAAGTCGGATCAGACGGGTCAAATATCGCAAGGGCAGGTAGGAACTGCAAACAATGCAAACCACACTCTTTTTCCAATTAGAATAATTTAATTTCGGTTACATTTATAAACTAAACTCTACTGTCTATCAATACGATTACAAAGTAGATTGAACGGTTACATAAGACTTGATTGTGAATACAGAGTATTGATTTGAACGCTTTGAGAAATTGATCACACTGTGGGATCTGTGGTGGTTCAGTGAGTGAGCGTATGATTGGCTGCTGGCTCAGCCAATCCAGCCTCCTATTTTGCCATTGATTTAGTTAATTTATACGAGTTGATTATTAAAGACCCGCACATACCGGCGCGCGTGTATTGCGAAACAATACGAGCGAGCAGGTGGGGGGGGGCATCGTGCACACACACGCACGTGTGCCTTACGTGACATTTGATTACATTATCTCTATATTGTAAGAATGGGAAACTACAGTTACACAGATAGTTTGGAAAATAGACCACGGGCCCGCTAGAATTAATGTCAAGTATTATCATGACAATGACAAGTAGGAAGGATGTGTGTACAACATTTTTATGAGCCCACCTATTTTTCTATGCAAGTATCTAGCAAGCTGAATAACCTGAATAACCTTTTATCTATCTACCTAATCTACCTACCTGCCTATCTGTCTATCTATCTATATTGATCTAGTTGTCTACATAGGTCTATCTATCTAAATGTGTCTATGTATCTATCCATCTACCTATTTACCTATTTATATATCTATCTATGCGTCTATCTAACTATCTGTTTACCTGAATAACCTTTTATCTATCTACCTGACGTACCTACCTGCCTATGTGTCTATCTATATTGATCTAGCTGTCTACATAGGTCTATCTATCTAAATGTGTCTATGTATCTATCTATCTACCTACTTGTCTACCTACTTATCTATCTATGCTTCTATCTAATGTATCTATTTACCTGAATAACCTTTATCTATCTACCTACCTAATGTACCTACCTACGTATCTGTCTATCTATCTATCTACCCATATTGTCCTAGCTGTCAACTTATGTCTATCTATCTAAATGTGTCTATGTATATCTATCTACCTACACTTACCAACCAAATCAACCTGTTTATGTATCCCTTTTTCGCTCTCTGCCTATCTTCATTACATATGTTTCGTTTTTGATTGACACGGTTAGGGTAGATCTGCACCCGTTCATCTTAAATTCTAACCGTTTCGAAATGTTGTTTATCAGTTACAACGCCCTCTAGTGAGAAAAACGAGAACTAATTTTGATTGTGCATCCCACGTAATCCAATTATCCAAACTTTCGATTATCTAGATAGACTACCAATTAACCAAATTTGACAGCAAGTGAAATAGATCACAAAGAACTAGTCGTTTTATACATAGTATTTACGTAATCAACACCGCCCTGTGCACTGGGTTAGAGCTTTACGACGCATCAATGACTGCACAGCCTAATTTAATCTATGAGTAAAACGAGAGATAAGTCATTGCGTCATTTATGACCATAAACCGATAAAATCCATAGACAAATAAACGCATTTACAGTTTTATATGCTGAAGCGTACGAACCTCTTTTACTATCTTATTTTAAAACCTGTACTAGCCAAGTTCTATAGAATCAAAGAGTTAATTAAGTTATATTTCATTATTATACACTATAATAATGTCAGGGATACGCGCATGCGCTTTATACTCTCTCTTCCACAGAGACTTTCTGGATAATTGGAGTTGCGCACTGTTCCAGTCGGCAACGGTGCAAAGTCATATATCGACGACGTTACCAGACCCGCAGTCCCTATTCCTAGTCCAAGTCAAAAACTCGCTTGGATAACAACTTTGAGCTAAACCAGAGTCAAATCGTTTCAGTTTTTAGTTGATTTGAATGGTAGTTTTCTGACAAAATTTTCAGTTTCGTCTTTAAGTTCCGTCGATTCCATCAACAGGAGGCAAAAGAACAACAAAGAGGCGATGAAAACGCACATTTCTGCAATGGCTGCTGGCAGTGGCGAGCCTTTCGAGGATGTGCGCAGGATTGAGGTCCTCGATTCGCGTACGTTTTCATTCCAGCCTTCTAACTCATTCATTATAGTTAACTTTATGTTTAATTAGAAGGGAATCAACTGTGATAGGGCTGGTAATTAAAAACTGGTAAATTGGGGACGTATTAGCCACCGGGGAAAAATGGCGTCATGGCTGAAGCGGGTCTCGTATTGATTTCTGGTCGCGCGTGAGCATTGCACGACTCTGAATCAACTCAGGCAAAAACAGGGTTTCCACTGTTATTGCAGTTTGATTTCTCCTAATGGATATTAACTCTTAATTTAATTACAAATTACAAACTAATTATTTTTTATAACGAATGATGTAGAATTAAATCCCAGAATCCTTCAATTACTTGACATTCTCAGTTATATAAACTTAACTATCATTAGCATAATGTATATCATAGTATAACAATACAATAATATCCTAATATAATTAATTACAAGTAAGATAACTAATACATAACAGCTAACATAAAACTATATAACTATCTATCTATCCAGCTATTTGTCTCTTTGCCTGTCTATAATACAAATCCTCAGTTTGATACGGAAACTAGTCTTGAGATCTATAACCTATTAACCTATCCTGATCTATAACCTCGTTCTATGTTAGAATTCCTAATGATTATTTCATTCCAATAAGAGAATTTACCAAACATATATATGATATAGCTAATATTACACTAAAACTTAATTAACTAATTAAGTACACAAATTATTTACCTCATAGATTTGCGAAATGTTAATTAGAAATTAATTTAGCATGAATTTTTGCAGTTAGCACGACAGCCGTAGTGGCCATCACCTTGGGTATCGCGCTGCTGGTCCTGTCGGTAGCAGCGGTAGCATGTCTCTGCTACCGCGGGCGTCAGGCTCGATCCAAAAAGATACGCAGCGTCACGCGTAGCGCCGCTGAGACCAAACCGCTGCCCTTCCGCAAACCAACAGCCGTCCGCAGTCCCAATCCTGGTGCCGGTCCCTTTTACCTGAAGAAGTCGCCCAGTCCTACCGGTTCGAAAAGTCCGCCAGGATCGCTTCAGCAGAAGACTCCTAGTCCGCAACAAGGTAAAATCATACGTAAATTATACCAATTATAATTGTTAGTGTTCATTCAATTTGTGGTATTTAGTTGGATGTATTATAAATAGAAACTTCTGTGAACTTGTCGGTCAACCTATATGTGTCTACGTGTGCATCCATCCGAATTTTGAAATGTGTGTGTATCAGTATATGTATCTATGTCTCTGTGTATCTATTATCTATCTGTCTGTCTGTCTATCTATCTATTATCTATCTATCTATCTATCTATCTATCTATCTAACTATGTATCTATCGTATCTACTTAGTTGTCAATCTATATGCATCTGTCTGCCTGTCTATCCATCTCGGTACCTACCTACCTTACCTTTCTTACCTATCTATCTACCTATCTATCTATCTACCTGTCTGTCTATCTACCTATCTATCTATCTATCTATCTATCTATCTATCTATCTTTCTGCCTACATATGTATATCTATGGTACCTATCTATCTGCTACCTGACTCAACCTGTCTGCTTATCTACCCATATCTTTCTGTCTATCTATCTATCTGTCTGCCAGTCTGTCTGTCTGTCTATCTATCAGTATGTGTACTAACTACCAATATGAATATCTATCTCTCTATTATCTACCTAACTAACAAGCTTACTACCTATCTACCTATGTATATCTGTCTATCGATGGTATATATCTATCTACTACCCACAACCTAACTAACTAACCTCTACCTCCCTACCTGTCTACATATCTGCCCATATCTACCTATCGACTTACCTACCTATCTAAATGTCTTACGTATCATCCTATCTATTTATCTTACCTTCTACCTAATGACGTTTCCCATTTAGGTAACACTCCATCGACCGCAACGCCCACGTGCGAAACCGTCCGCGATCTCGGCTGCGCCAATCAGCCGCGCAGGAAAAGCGGAGAGAACGGATTCACTGGCGGATCGGTTTCCGATTACCACGAGCCGGTGATTCGGTTCCAGCTGGAAACGGAGAAGAAGGAACCCGACTCGGAGAACGTTTCTCCAGAAATCGAGCCGGACGACATCAACGTCATCGATTCCGAACAGCAAGAGAAGGTCGACGAAGCATCTGGAAAACTGGGACAACTTTATTTTAAAGTCAGGTACGAAACATGTACTAAACTATTACACTGGATACATTAATTTTAAATTATCATATTCTTGTTAATCATCGATCTTAGTCCTTAATCTAATTTTATCAAATAACAAAATATAATTTCAATATTTATTTTGTTCTAGTATTAATTAATTAATTAATTTATTGTGGATAATATAATATCGCAATATTAGTTCTATTAATTTTTCCTTTAAACTGAATCACCATACTGGATGACACGTGAAGTCGGGGAACGGGAACGTCTCGGGAAGACGACATCCCTGCCGTATCGAGGGACACGTAGAACCATATTAATTTTAATTCCAGCTGAAATCTCATACAAATTCATTGTTACATTCGAGTAAATTTGCGTCCTTAACTGATAAATTTAACTTTATCCATATTAAATCAGCATTATAAGGGAAATTAACCTGAAATAATGTTGAGAAAAAAGGGGCCTTGATGTTGTTTGCCTAATGAAACCGGTTAAACTAGGCACAACCGAGATAAGAACGTGCTGAACATCACGGTGCTCAAGTGCGTGGGATTGCCGGCTCGCGATTCCAACACCGGTTCCAGCGATCCGTACGTCAAACTGCAGCTTTTGCCCGATAAGCAGCACAAGGTCAAGACTCGCGTCCTTCGTCGCACACTCAACCCCGTTTACGACGAGGACTTCACTTTCTATGGAATCAGTGAGAATCAACTTGAGGTAATTTTATTACTAACATTAACTTTTATCATTTTATGGAAGATTCCATACTATTGTTTAAATTCCCCAGTACCAGTAGGTATTAGCCAATTATTAGAAGGAATTCGAACCTGCACGATAGCAAGAGCGTCTACTATACTGATTTTTTCCTTCTCGCTCACTGTAGAGTCTGACGCTGCATTTTGTGATTCTGAGCTTCGATCGCTACTCGCGCGATGACGTCATTGGCGAGGTTCTGGTTCCGGTCTACAAGGCGCTCCAGGACTCGGGGAAATCCATCTCCGACTACCAGCACGTCGATGACGCCGACCCCGCTCTTGCTTCCCAGGCTGCCGTCATTGTCCGCAATATCGCTGCCCGCAGTCTTAAGGTAAACCGATTAATTCCCTAAACAACAAAACCTGAAAATCAGCCAAGCAGTCATCAGAATAAATATGAAAATATAAAATTTAATATAAATATTTATTAAATATATGAAATAACTAAATAATATGATAAATAAACACACACCAAAATATTAAACTAGATATTCAAAACTGCTTGCTAAATGAATGAATAACATGATTATAACTACTGAGTAGATTTGCTGCTACTTGATAGCAATTGATAGTTAAGTATAATTACGACTCATTAGAAATAGACAATATGACAAAGATATAAATACACCTAACAAGGAATTATTTATACACATATATAATTAATGTCACACAAGATTACGCGCATTTTACCGTAACTAAAGCAGCGTTGCTATGATAAACAGATCAAGTCACAAGGCCGTGGTGAACTCCTCGTATCCCTGTGCTACCATCCGCAAGCATCCCGGCTAACGGCGGTCATCCTCAAGGCCCGTAATCTCCCTCGTATGGATATCAGTGGGCTGGCTGGTCAGTTATTCAATCTGTTGGACTACAATAACAATAATAATCATATACATCATCATGCATATTATATTATTAATATTATTACTCGAAATCAACTTAATTACAGATAGATATAACAAATACATTAACGTGATAGATCCTTACGTGAAGACCTATCTGGTGCATAACGGACAGCGAGTCTCCAAGAAGAAAACGCACGTCAAGAAGCGTACCCTGAACCCGGTCTTCAACGAGTCGTTCGTCTTTGACCTTCCGGCCAACGTCGATTCCCTGGACAACATCTCGCTGGAATTCCTCGTCCTCGACTGGGATCGCGTCACTAAAAACGAGGTTCTTTTTTTCTCAGAAAAAAGCAATCTATGATTTTGTAGCTTATTTCTCATTTTCTTATTATTTATCATTCAGGTTTACTTTAATTGACTTTACTTTGATATAATAACCAAGGAATAATTTACTATATCTATTTTTACGATGTACGATATATACGATACGATGTACTTAATAAGATCTGATTTAATTTCATTTAATATATTTATTTATTATTTCGGGGAACCAATCCACGATTTTCATATTATTTATTTATTTAGTGATATATACATTTAATTTATTATTTAAGTTAATTTTGAATGAATTTATGTAATGCGTATTTTTCTCATTAATTTTTTAAAACTTATTCGGTGGGAAAAAAGGTGATTGGTCGTCTGGAACTGGGCGGTTCCAAAAGCTCCGGCACGGCTCTGCACCACTGGAAGGAGGTCCTTAGCTCGCCGCGACGTCAAATAGCAGAATGGCATAAGCTGAAGGAATAGCAAGTTTTCCTCGGAAAAGAAGAAGAAGAAGAAAAAAAAAATCAAATGAGAGGGGAAAGTACTTCACGATACGATTTCTCTTAAATATCTTAGCTTTCTAAGTAAATAAAAAAAATTCTATAACAGATATCTGTGTTGCCATGGCAACCGCTAGCCAACTTAGCGTGAATCAGCTTTCGGATATCTCACATTCTGTTGTCCCAACACTTTGACATCTTTCTCATCGTATACTCCTCTCAACGGTTGTGTTTTTTTGTAAATTTTTTTTACCCACTGCCTAACGAGCTATTTCCCGCTAACCGTTCCAGCAGTTTGTTCCCAATTCAACTTATGTATTATATTATACCGATTATATTCTTAACTTGTGTAGGCGTTTCAAAAACTGATACAAATTGTATTGGATGAAATAAAATAATATCCCACTAAAAATCGACCAAGGTTAATTTATATACCATTTGGAAAGGGGAAAAAACTGGTTATATCTGTTTAAATGTATAGTCAAAATAGGAAAGCAATTGTAAAAGATAGAAAAATCATCACACGTAAGGAATAGACTTTGGTTTCAAGTTGAGCGAGGTTTCTAAAGCCTCCGAGTAGCAGATACATGATAGGTTTTGTTTTTCTAATGGTAAGAGAAAAGAAGTACAGTAAAAGGAGACTTTTTTTTAGAATTCCAGACGGTAGGCAGAGCAAGAGGTTTTATGATCCTGGAGGTTAATGGTGCAGCGAGAAGCCGACGGGGCTAGATCGATCCTGTTGCGCGCCAGCCTTGCCTCGTTGGTGCTGATCCACGAACCCAGAGATTCAGAATCGTACGTCGGAATGATGGTCACATCTGTAATACACACAAGAAATTCAAAAATACTCATGTTGTAATTAGATTCTAATTTTACACAAATTAAATAAAAATTACAGAAATTTTACATCGAGTTTTTAATTTCATGAATAATAATATATTTCTTACTAGAAATGTATTAATTTAAGTATATACATTTGTTGTAATATAAATGTGCATTTAGTTTCATTCCATTTTATTACAATGGGATTTAGATTAGAAATAATTGAAATTTAACTTAAACGAATTAGTGTCATGTAAATGTTGATTCCGGTTATTAATTTGTTTAAATTTAGCTTATGACGACAACTGTCTTTAGTAAGAAGGAAACTTAAGCAAATTAATTACAAAGTTCCTTGTCAGCCCCAGCCCACGCTTCTTTGGCTTCAATTAGCGCGTCGAGTACTTTGGTCGAGGGTTCTAGTCCGCTGAAAACGTAATGACGGGCCCGAATTTTCTTAAAGAACTCAGCGTCGCTATACTTAGCATCAGCATGATGAGGTACGAAAGCCAGATCCACGTAAAAGGGAACGAAATCCTTGTGGCCATTTCCCTTCTGATTGGTTTTCATGTTGGATCCTGTCGGGGATTTCCTCGCCGGTGATGTTTGGCTGGGATTCAATTTACTGTCCAAACCGTTGGAAAGTTGAGGTGCAATAGGCGCTGGAAGACCCAAGGGTTTCCCCCAGGATCGCAGGATATCGTCTTCGGTAAATGGTGAGTAAGTGGAGAACGGGTCGACGATAACGGGATCAATACCCTGGGCTCCAGGGACATCGATTGAGCTGTGTGTTGTTGTCGTTGTGACCCGGAAAACTCGGCGCTCGTCGAACAGGTCCTGGTCACTGCCATTGGTGCTGCTATCGTCATCAAGGATTGTCACGTTCTCGCTTATCTCGAATGGCCCCCGGGAGAATTCGGTAGCGGTGGCATCGCTGGTGAAAGGGTTAAAGTAATGCTGGGTTTCTCCATGAGTTCCGAAGACCGCGGGGTCCTTGACAGGTTTACCAGCAACGTCATCCATCATGTTTTCGTAAGGATCGTTCTCTTGGGTGAGCTTGGCCCACGTCGAGAAACTTATCGCGGCCGCTCCAGTTTTTTCTCGATCCCTGACAGGTTCGGAATCTTCTCCTCGCTCATCATCCATCTCCTTGATGCCGGTCAAACTCCTCGAGTTCCATGACAGAAGCAAATCCGAAGGTTCTGGAACAAAGGCAAGAAGTAGATTAGATTACGGATCAGTTAACTCGAGGTGAAAGTTAAGGTGTTCAACTGACTTCGGCGAGAGACTTGAAAATCTGAGGTAAAGTTACCTGGGACCATACGATTCGTAAACTGTGTTGCTTCCATTGTCGGATTCTCGTTCTGGTCTGCGTCCGAATGTTGCTCTTCATCGGAGACTGAACTGGTGAACGAATGTTCACTAGCGGCATCGTCCGCATCGATTTGGTCCTGCCGTTGAAGTTGGTTACGCGATGTTTCAGCATCGGGGGTGTCCTCGTAACCAGCCCAGCTTGCCGGACCGCTTGAAAAGGCGCTCGTAGTGAAGTGCTCGTTAAAAACGCCTCTTTCTCGCACTTCCGAAGTCACTGAAACGTCGCTTTGGAAACTGCAGGGGCCATTCGATTCACATCTCTGACCTTCTTCGTTGATATTGGTGTCTCTAAACTCGGTATTGTCCTCTGACGACCTGTTTTGAACGTTCAGGTCGTAAGTCCGCGAGGAAAAGTTGCTGCTGAGACTCGTAACCTGGCCCTCGGCTTTAGCTTCATCATCTTCAGTGTCCGAGTTCGACTGTATGATGTGCTTGTGGAAGTTGTCCTCGATTACGGGAGTCGATCCTAATCCGTTGAAGGGATTCTTTCCTGGCCAATCACTGAAAGGGCTACTCGGTGCTTCGATATGATTGGTCAGGATCCTAGATTCGATTTCGATAGTCTGCTTCACAAACTTCTGGTGGTTGAATTCGTCCAAAAGACCGGCTCCGGCACCGGGAAGACTCCAAGACCCTTCGATGTCTTGTGAGTGGATCTCTGCTGCTTTCTTTGATGAAAAGTGGATCTCTTCCTGCGAGTCTTGCTCTTCTGGCGACTCAGTTTCGGAATCGGGATCGACTTCGGTACCCGGAAGATCCTTAATGACTGCCATGTTGACTTCACCGTCGTTCTGGGGTTCGGAAAACTGAATCTGACGCGTGACTCGGATAGCAGTAAAGGTTTCTTGTACTTCTTCCAGGTCGGAATCGGAATCGACAATCGGTCTGGGTTTGATGACTCTTACCGGCTTGCTTGGAACTGGTTTTTCAGGTTGGACTTCCTCTTTTTGAGGTTCTTCAGATTCATCTTCATCGTCGCTAAACAGGGGTTTGCGTTTAATAAACTCGGCTGTGAAATTTTCGTGAACCTCGGGAAGTTCCTCGTCGTCACTTTCCTTCCCATTGAATTTGGTGGATTCCAGGACGGTATTCGTACTCGTGACAAACATTTCTTCACGAATTTCATCGTCGTTACCGTTGATGTTCTCCGGCTGCTGGTAAACGATATACTCCTGCGACAAATGGACACTTCTAACGCTAGTTATAGGTATCGTTACCGACTCCTGAGAAGTGGTAATAACATTAGCTTCGAACGACGGTACTGTAACAGTAGTGGCGGCGAAAACGTCTACTTCAGCTTCATTTTCTTTGTCTGAAAAGATCCCATTTTGATGTTTGTCGAAATCAGGATTCTTGAATAATTCCTGTTCTTTCCTCGTTGCCCAATTCGGTAAACCAGACTCTCCAGCAGCAGGGAAAGCATTCTGCGCGTGGTACTCCAGGCTAAACGGATCCTTTTCAATAGCGGAAGTAACAACTGTCGTGCGGAAGAAAGGATCATCTTCGTCGTTTTGGGCAAAAGGATTCGTAGGTTCTACTCCTGGAATTGCTAGACAGAGTGGGTCAGTGTCTTCTATTTCAAATTTCTCATCTACTGGAACTGGATGTTCATATTCATCTTCGGTGGAACTTTCAGAAGTTTGAGAGAAATCCTGGACAACCTGTTTTCCAAGTTCTCCAGCAGAGGCGAAGCAGAGTTGATCGACGCCTTTTACTTCAAATTTTTCTTCTACTTGGAGTGCTAAAGGTTCGTCTTCCTCATAAGTCAAACATCCCGCAGTTTTGGAGAAGTTCTGGACAAGTTGCTCTACAGCTTCTCCGGCAAAAACGCCATTTTGCTTAACGATATCACTCACTGGAACCTGGAACTCTTCTACCTCTTCAATGAAACTCTCCGAGGGTCTAGAAAACTTCTGGACAATCTTCTCAGCAGTTTCTTCAGCAGGATCTTCGGCGTATTCAGCTTCGGAGTTCTCTTCTACTGGAACTGTGAAATCGTCGTCATCCATGGAACTCTCCGATGGTTTGGAATAGTTCTGGACAACCTGTTCAGCAGCTTCTTCAGCAGTGGCGAAGCTCACTGGGTTGGCGTTTTTAGCTTCAAATTTCTCTTCTACTGGAGCTGCGAAATCATCTTCGTCATCTGTGGAACTCTCTGAAGGTTTGGAATAGTCGTGGTCAACCTGTTCAGCAGCTTCTTCAGCAATGGCGAAGCTCACTGGATTGGCGTTTTTAGCTTCAAATTTCTCTTCTACTGGAACTGCGAAATCATCTTCGTCATCTGTGGAACTCTCTGAAGGTTTGGAATAGTCCTGGACAATCTGTTCAGCAGCTTCTTCAGCAGTAGCGAAGCTTATTGGATTGGCGTTTTTAGCTTCAAATTTCTCTTCTACTGGAACTGTGACATCGTCGTCATCCATGGAACTCTCTAAAGGTTTCAAATAGTTCTGGTCAACCTGTTCAGCAGCTTCTTTAGCGTAAGCGAAACACAGTGGATTGGCGTCTTTAGCTTCAAATCTCTCATCTACTGGAACTGCGAATTCGTCTTCGTCATCCATGGAACTCTCTGAACGTTCGGAATAGACCTGGACAATCTGTTCAGCAGCTTCTTCAGCGGGAGCGAAGTACAGTGGATTGGCGTCTTTAGCTTCAAATCTCTCATCTACTGGAACTGCGAATTCGTCTTCGTCATCCACGGAACTCTCTGAAAGTTTAGAATTGTTCCCGGCATGCTGTTTAGCAGCGTCTCCAGGAGTAGTAAAGCAAAGTGGAAGAGCGTTTTTCTGTCCAAAGTTTTCCTCTACTGGAACTAGTGAATGATCCTCTTCTATATCGGACCTGTCAACATCATCATCCGGAAGAGACTGGTCTTTAGAATTCGGTTCATCAAATGGGTTCTTGGAAGCGACTTCTTCGGTATGGATATGGTGTTCCAGGTCAAATGTTTCACTCTGTTTCAGGTCCATCTCAAACCTTACGGTCGGCTTGGGTATCTTAATTTCCATTGTTTCACCTAGACCCTCCTGTGAAAGCATCCATGATTCTCCAGCATCATCGCGTGAAACATTCCGGAACGAATCCTTTACATCTTCGGTTACTTTTTCCAGTTTCTCTATGACTTTCTCCAGTGTAAAGGTTGTTTCAGTATCGTCATGGAATTCCATAGCTGCGTTTGTTTGATACGTAGCCTCGTACGTTTCTCCAGTTCCAGTATGAAATACATTCTGGAACGAATCCTTAACATCCTCGGCAACTTTCTCCAGTTTGTCAATAACTTCTTCCAGTTTAAGCACTTTCGGGGTTGAGTCGTGTTCAAGGTCGAAGTCTGACTGTAAATTTCCTTCCACGTGTTCCAGTACTTCAATATCAGTACGCTCATCTATTTCCAGTTTTCCAAATTGCATATCTAGGTTAAGCTCCGGTTTGAATTCCAGTTCGAGGACTCGTTTTTCAGCTTCGTCTTCGTCTTCATGCATCTGCTCAGAATCCTTTGAAGTAGCTTGCAACTGAGGAATGGTAACATCGACGCTAGGTTCTCCAGCAAACGCGCTAGTTACAGATGCCTTTATATCTTGGGCAACTTTTTCAGCAACTCGTTCCAGCTGAGTGAAAAATCCAGACTCGGCTTTTAGTTCCAGGTTGATATTAGGGTCGTCTTCACCGGCATCCACCTGACAGATTTCTCGGATGTTGGCAACCGAGTAGATGTTGTCGACTACTTCGATTACGTCGTCGGATTCAGCATGGAATTCATAGCCCTGGAAGTCAACTGCAGGACGTATATTGCTCAAGGCATCCTGCAATTTGTCCGTAACCACATCGTTGTCCAGAAATTCGTTCACGTCTTGGAATTTAAATTCGGTACTTACTTCCGAAGTCATCACTTGACGTTCGACTTGGAAGATATTGTTAACGGAGGTTTTGAAAGTCGAGGCCGTATCTTCCAGCTGGTCGATAAGGTCTTGCTTGTCCAATGTTACTTCGACGTTTGACGTCAGGTTTGATTTCTCCAGTACCTGGTTACTATGTTTCTCGTCGATGTCAACGTCGATAACCTTTTTCGTAGCTTCAGGAAATGTGACCTCAAAGTTCACCTCGGATTCATCTTCTTCTTTCGTGTAAAGTTCCTGCATGTGAATGTCCGACTTGATTTCTCCCCTTTCCAAGTGTTTATCAACCTTGTAAACATTTGGTGAAAAGTTCTGGAACGTTCCAGGAACTTTAAGTTCCAGTTCAAGACCAGAAGCGCGTTCCAGCGTCGTCGGTAAAGGCTCCTGTATGGAAAGGTTTCCTCCAGCAGCGAGGATTTCTGGAGCTTGAAATTCCAGTTTCATTTCAGATTCACGTTCGGATATCAAGTTGCACGCTTGGACAAGTACTTTGGAAGCGTCCTCCTTGAAGCTTTCGAGTACAGATGAAGTATTGATGTTGTTTTCAGAGGCCGGAACTTCCAGCTCGACCTGATAACCTTTTTGCAAAGTTGTATCGAGCCCGGACTGGCTAAGAAAGACCTCGTCTTCGTTACTTTGGAACACAACTGACTGGTGCAACAAGTCGTTGACAATGCCAGAAACCTTGGTTCCTAAATGGAGTTCAGAGATTTGGTCAACGTCAGCTGGTTGCTGGAGAACAATGTCCAAATCCTTCTGTTCGGTAGCCCGGAGCTTCTCAATATGGTCGGAAGATAGAGTTCCAGCGACTTCGACACGCTCCTTAATTTGACCATGTTCCAGTGCTCCTAATTCCTGGGCAATGTCATCGACTGCTCCACGCGGCACAGGACGAATCTCCAGACCGACAGAATTTTGGAACGCTCCTGGAATTTCGAGTTCCAGCTGAGTTTGAACCTCATGTTCCTCATTCGCCAAGGGTTTCTGGAGACGAATTTCGAGGTCCTGTTCTTCCTCTTTGGTCAAATCTTCCGCTGCGTCTTCAACGTTGAACGCTTCCTTAGCCAGGCGTTCCAGTCTGGATGCCGAAAGTTCCAGTTCCGGTTCCAGAGTCCTGCTTCTCATCGATCCTTCCGTGGTTTGCGAACTTCTTTCATCCAGATCGTGTACCTCTTCATAACTTCCAGCGCTGTTCTGGTTTCCCGAAGAATCCATAGGCCCGTCATCTGCCTCTTCATAGGCAGTGTCCCTCGACTGTCTAGCCTCGTTGAGGCCCTCCATTTCAGACTTGGAAATAGCGCCGAAATAATCCAGGGTTAATTTTTCTCTCAACTTTTCATGGTTGTCTTCCAAGGTAAAGCTATCGCTCTTGATAACTATCTCTTCTTCGTCTTCCAGGTTGCTCTGATGTCCCATCAGCAAAGCATTCCGACTGTTTTCTTCCATCGGATCCTCCTCGGAAGATGCGAGTTCCTTCAGTTCTTCGGCCGAAGTATCCAGGGCCCCGTTACTATCAACCTGCGATTCAGCAACGATCCGGTAATCCAGAAAAGGATCTTGTAACCGATCCTCTTCATCGAAATCGAACGTCTTGTTCAAAATCGGAGAACTGGCCGCTTGCGGAGCAGTGGCCTCGGTGAAGTTAAGTTCAGTTTTTGGTTCTGGAACTGGTTGTGGAACAACTGGAACCACTGGAATCGGTACAGGGGCAACTGCTTTGATCGGTCTTTTGACTGCCTTAGCCTGTAACGATCCCGCCGCCTTCTTTTCAGGTTCCTTCAGCTTTGAATCGTTCTTCAGTTGTTGTTTTTTCTTGGGAGATTTTGGTAAGTCATTGGTCTTTACCGGTGTAGGCTTCACTTTTGCAGCTAAATCCGCGGATCCAGCTTTAATCTTCGTCGCTTTGACATCGTCCTTAACTTTCGCTGGCTTTTCAGCTTCAGTCTTCTTCTTCTCTGGTTTAACCGGGGCTTTAATTGTTAATTTTTCCGGAGTTTTCTTTTCAGGGACCCGTTTCGGCAAAGGACTGGCTGAATTCTTAAACGATCCTACTTTAGCTTCGACCCCTTTCAGGTCCATTTTAGCCTTGCTGACTTGTACATTGACTGGATTTGGTTTGGAAGATTTGACGAGCGTTTCTCCAATCGAAGTTCGATCCTTTTTCACAGATTTCGGAAGAATCTCGCCAAGGATCTCGACTGTTTTTGGTGATTCCGTGGTGGAGGATTTCACCGGTTGGTTCCAGTTGGAGTTGATCTTTGACTTGACTTCGTATTTCGTCTTCTGCGTCTTTGGTTTTTCCTGCAGAGTTGGTTTCAGTTCCGTTTTCTTCACGGTTTGAACGGTTGCAACTTTTTCTGCGACTTTGGTTGGGCTATTTTGGTGTTCTTTAGGTCGCGGTGCTGCTGAGACGGTCTTCAGCAGCTTGATTTCGATTTTCCCATTGACAAGGCGCGGCGGGGTGGTCGATTTGGCTCGTTCCTCGCTGTTTCTGCTCTTCTTTTTGTTCAGAATCGGCTTGGAGGGACTTGAATCCAATTCAGATTCACTGGATTGCAAACTCATACAAGCCGGACTTTTCAGAAAGTCAAGATGGCGCCATTTGTCCATGCCTTCAAAGATCCTCGACTGGGGGGCACTTCCGGAGAATAACAGTCGAGTCACCGGTTTGGTAGGATCGGCCGGTTGCCAGACGATTAAAGCGCAGATGGACACCATATCCAGTAGCGGGATCTGGAATTCTTTCCCGCCGAGCTTTACGGATCCCTGCGCGCAACCCAAGGATCCCGGGTTGCCCGTTCTCCAGAGGCGAAGAAACTCTCGGACTTCTTTACTGTCGCGAGAAGGGCTCAAGATGAACATGTCGAGCGTACCGTGACCCACCTAATAGGAGAAACAACGATTATTTGGCGATTTATAACCTTTGTTACTTGAATTATGACACGGCATCGGCGGGGTTGTTGGATTTGATGCCGATACAATTGATACATACGTCGATATAGAGACAGATGGAAAGATATATAGATAGGTAGACAGATAGATAGAAAGAAAGATAGATAGGTAGACAGATAGATAGAAAGATAGATAGATAGGTAGACAGATAGATAGAAAGATAGATATACAGGAAGGTAGATAGATAGACAATTATACAGACAGATAGAAAGATGGATCGAAAGATAGTTGGATGGATGGATATATAGACAGACAGACAGTTAGTTAGTTAGTTAGATAGATAGATATATAGATAGATAGGTAGACAGATAGACAGAAAGATAGATATACAGGAAGGTGGATAGATAGACAAATATACAGACACACAGAAAGATAGATCGAGGGATAGTTAGATGGATGGATAGATAGATGGATAGATAGATAGATAGATTATAGATAGATAGGTAGATAGGCAGACAGATGTACGGACAGATAGACAGAAAGATAGATAGACAGGAAGGTAGATAGATTGACAGATAGATAAAAAGCAGATAGATAAGTAGACGTATAGATAGATAGATAGGTAGACCGACAGATATTGATACAATACGTCAATAAGGATTTTTCTACAAATTTGATATAACATTACAATAAATTGATTGTATATATATCAAACGATACAGTACATCAATCAAATTTCTTAAAATCAGTATCAATTCCGTTATCAATATTCAAAGTCCTTTTCAACTGGATAACGATGCGATATACCGGGGTAAAAAAATCACGGATATATCAAAATTTTGATGAATATGTTGAAACAACCCTGATTGAGATCAACGGTACAATAAAACAATGGGATTTCTTATAATCGATATCAATTTCCTTATCGAATCCAAAATGCGCCGATCTAACGAAATTTCGATACTGGTATCGATATACTGGACAAGTCTAGATAATAGTTCATTACAGTTGTGTATATAATCACAATGGATAAAATTTAAATACTGTTTTTCGGAACATAATTCCATAAAATATTATCAGTCAGGAAAAAACCTACATATCATTAACGCGTACAATATTATTACAATGAATTAGTAATATTATTTTTAAATAATAAAAAATAATACATTGATTTAAAATTAATTAAACATTTAATTACACCGCAAGTTTACCTTATGATACAAATTGATGGGCTCTTTGCTATCTCCCCGATAAGCCGGTTGCGTTTTCAACTGCAGCGTCTCCATCTGGTTGGCCATTTGCTGGCTCAGATCAATGACGTTTAATACGAGGGGATCTGTCGGTCCGTTCGTTTCAACTCTCCCGGGGAAATTGCTGAAGAAATGGCCGATTTGCGGATAAACGGGATAGCCGGATTTCCTGCTGACCGCCGAGGCCAGTCCCAGCAGGGAACTCGTATTGAAACGAGTCGACAGCACCGCATCGAGTCTTAAGTTTAACTTAACTTCATTAGTTGTAAGTCCAGACGTTGAATCAATAAGATTACCTGTCCATATGTCGAGTGAAATCCCAGAAACAAGGTTTCCTAGCGAATCCTCCATCGATCAGTATGTTGAATCCATTGATACCGAAGAGGGCGGAATCACCCTGACCTCCCGGGAAGACATACAGGGTGGGTTTACTGAATCGGATGTTTCCGACGACATCGGACGGCTGCAGGAGTTTCTCGATCCGGATGACCGGCAGGATGTCCGAAATGTGCCGGACGAATCGAGTGGTTCCCGGTGAGGGGATGGATGAAAGTTCCAGTGGATTTACAGCAACCTGGTTTTAAACCGCAGATGATTGATTATCCGTTTAATTAACTATAACTACATTTAAACTATTACGAAGGACATTAATATAAGAATACTGCGGTAGAAAGTTGTAATAATATTAATTTACTGTCATTGCCGCAATGCTGGGATCCTTCGTTAAGGATTCCGTCGTCCAGGGTCCTTCGGGATTGCAGCAAACATGCAGTGAGATGTCCTTATCGTAGACGCGGTGCAAACGCTGCACATCCGCGTCCTTGAGACACTCGACGAACTCGGCAAAATCGAAGGTGCCATCCTTTGAGATAATCATATCGAAAAGTTATCAGCATTTTCATATTACAGGATTCAATTAACACAATTTTAATTAGTACATTATTTATAAATGTTAATTTTTAATTCATATAATTTTATCAATATAATCCTAATTATTCATTGACTTGGTAGTAGAATTAACAATAAGGACCGCTGAAAGACGATAATGGAACTTGAGAATGATTACTTGAAGCAGCCAGGATCCCGTTCCGGCTAGCGAATAGCCAGCGTGAATGACTTGCCGGTGTCTGGTGAACGAAGATAACAGATTGCGCAGGCACTGGCGGAATGTGCTCACTGTCGGCTGGATCAGAATCTCGATAACCAGGGCGTCCGAAGCTAACTGGATTATCCTCTCTCCTGTAATGACAATATATAGTTATTGTATTGAATCATTTTTTTTAAGAAATAGGAAATTTAAACAAATACTTGAAAAATGACTTTTTTCAGTAGATTATTGAAGTACCGTTTTTGGAATCTTCACCCAGCGGTGCTTGATTGGCGATATCGCTCAGTTCTCGGTCGATATCGACGTGTGTGCGTAACGAGTCCCACGTCAGAATTCCTGTATAACCAATTATATATAATATTAATATAATTAATATAACAAGAAAATATATAAAGTATAACAGGTTAAAATAATTGAGACAATACAGCTACTTTTCCTTCTCCTGTTTTCGAGGGAAAAGGGAAATTTTTACAACTAGGGCCCATTATTCCAAGGCTGCTGCTGTGGTCAGTTGTTGAATCGGAGCCAAGGGCTGTTTGCGGTTCACCCACTGAATTTTCCAGTCATTTTAGTCAGTGTTTTTTCCATTCTACAGTATTTTCACTTTCCATCTTTTTTTTTTAGCACAGAATTCTTCCAAACAACAAATTCTTTCTTTTTCTTATTTTCTTAAAAAAATGGCTTGTCTAATACGTTTCGAAACCAGGACGGAAAGTTAAGGAAATTACGCTCTCACACTCTAATTAACCTTAAAAGTTTAATAACATTTTAAATTTAGTGAAACTAAGGGTCCACAAATTCAATAACATTATAATTTAGCTATAGAATTTAATTTAGAATTATTAATTTCTAAAGGACTAGTCAGTTTTAATGAATTTAATTACAATTATTTCAATAAAAAAAACACAGCGTCAACATTAAAACCATTAAAAAAATTACCGATTAAGCTGAAAGCTCATTGCAAGAATAAGATAAACACATCCAGATTTTTTTCTATTAAATTCTCTACCTCGTTGCAACGACCTTCTTGCACGAGTGGTCTGTGTATGTGCACCGGGCGAAATTGCTATTTGAAAATTGGATTGCCCACCCCCTCCAGTTCAAGTTGGTCAGTGGTGCGCGACAAGGACAACGATGGTTAAACATGTTTTTCTCATCCGGCCGCGGCTGCACAACTTTCCATCCAGTCAATTCCCCCCCCCCCCCCCCCCCCTCGCAATTCTGAAAGAGAGAATCCGGCCGAAAGAATCGCACCTGTGCACGTGGGAAACTCTCGTTACGAATCCCATTGTGCGAAAATGACGTCATTCGCGCATTTCACTTTCCCGCGGAAGTAAATCTGATGAACCGTCTTTGACAGTTCTCGCGATTTCGAATTAGTTAAACCTGACATTCTATCTGTGTGATTTACCTATCTCTCTAGCTATCTATCTAGCCGGTTATCTACCTACTCACGCATCCACCTGTCCTACCAACGACACACATGTCTGTCCATCTATCTTCTTGTTCTGCATATATGTATGTCTACCTACCTAAATATACCTTTTCTATCTATCTACCTATCTTTTTACCTATCCGTCTATCTATATCCATCTGTTTAACTATCTAACTATCTTTCTGCCAATCAACTGTCTATCCATCTATCTAAGTATATACCTGTCTATCGGCCTATCTTCTTTCTACATATCCCTGTCTATCTATCTATCTGTCTAACTATCTATGTACCTATCTAACTATCTATCTAGTCACATGTCCATCTATACATGCATTCACCATCTGTCTTACCTATGACACACATGCACTATCTATCTATCAGCTTGTATTGCACATGTATCTCTCTACCTACCTAACTATATATCTACTCTATCTATCTATCTTTCCCTCTATAAAAACATCCATCCATTTATCCACTATTCGTGTATCTATCTATCTATCGAACTATCTATCCACCTAGCTACGTATTTACCTTACCTACTTATTTATCTACCTACACCTACCTAGCAATCTACCAACCTATATCTACTTATCTATCCATTTACAAATCCATCTATCTTTCTTTCTATCTATCTACCAAGCTATCTGTCTACCTATCAATCTAGCAACCTATCTAACAACTTGCCTACCCACCTATATATCCACTTATCTATCTATCTATCCGTCTAGGTGCTCGGAATAGATTCAAAACAACCTTACCATTCCCTTCTTTGCACATGAAAACAACAAATTTCATTACAATATTACAAAATCTTAAGATCGACTTCTGCACTCGATTTGCTTTGCTACTTATTCTTGAAAAGATTAAGAAAACTTATGATAAAATCGCGTCATTTTTATGCCGATTCGCCAGCTTATCTACTTGACAAAGGGGGTTCACGGAACCGGGAACCAAAGTCTCGGGAAGATTTTCGGCTGATCCGAAGATCAGAATCAAATGGGGCACGCTTTAGAAAACGCCACTCTTTTCCAGCAGGTTTAATGAACCATTGGCAGGAACGGCTCGACAATGAACGGAAAGGCGAGTTGATTTCCTCTGTGCCAGTCTCACAAAGGTGCCATTTAACTTTGAAATACTCTTGACGGGGAAGTAAAGCATCTCGCTCCAAATATACTTAACAGTTCTCTACTTTTCCGACGAAAATAAAACCCAGAAATAAAAAAATTACCGGCAATTTGTTTCGGGCTATCAAGCGAGAACGATTTTATATAAAATGCCTGTCGTGTCGTTTAGCAATAAAAAATAATCTGTATACTTTTAATAAAAAGAATATTAAAAATCTGATAATTCTAATACGCGAACGCAAATTTAATACCAACCAGAAATAAAGAAATCGAATACATACACGAAAATGCAACTGTGCTGAAAAGAAAGTAAATAATTCTTCATTCTATAATTAATAATTTAATAATTCTATATTAAGGAATTTGGTAATTTACTAAAATTAGTGAAAAATTAACAGGAGTAATCACATAATCGTGAACAATATTACGCAACTAAAAGTTTATGAATTAATAAACACGGCAATTGGAAAAAACAACGAAATTATTCAAACAGATGCGAGTTTAATTAAAGCTATAAAATAAAACGGAATAATAGAGAATAATAAGTTCGTGTAAAGCTATTATATTACTTACGTTTTTAAATCTGATTTTCTCAATTTGGTTAGAGTCTAATTTATTAATAGCTCCAATGTTTCTCTTTTTAGGCTAGGTAGCTAGATAGGCAGGTAGGTAGTTAAATAGAAAGATAGACAGGAATACGTAGAAAGAAGACAGGCTGAAAGGCAGATATATACATAGATAGGTAGGTAGATAGATAGATAGATAGATAGATAGATGGGTAGATAGATGGGTAGATAGATAGGTAGATAGATAGATATAGATAGAGAAGTAGAAAAAAAGAGACAGTAGATGATGGGCAGACAGATAGATGGATAGTTAGATAGTGTAACAAATGGATAGATAGATAGACAGACAGAAAGATGGATGGACGGATAGATATAGATAGATAAACAGATAGAAAGATAGACAGACAGACAGACAGATAGTTAGATAGTTAAACAGATAGGTAGATAGATAGGTAGATAGATAGACAGATAGCTAGACGGATAGATAGGCGGATGGATAGATAGGTAGATAGACCGATCGATATAGACACACACCGTTGAGACAGTCAGACAGGTAGCTAGATAGACAGATAATTCATCAGATACCACAGAAGTGAAATTCACCTTTAGTTAGCTTGTCCAGTACAGCATCTTTATGCGTCTGACTCTGCGGCTCTGACATCACAATCAGAAGATAGGCTCCCGAGAGTGGGGACGGTGGTCCCCCGGTCTCTTCAAATTCCCTCATCTTGGCGAGGCTCTTCCGACAAGATAAGAAGAAGAAGAAGAAGAAGGAGAAGGTTTCGCCTTGTTGCGAGTCTTGTTGAATACTGAAGAGTTTGGCCAGGTGCGCACCTTGATGACTGCTAACCGAGCGGCACCTGAACGTAATTCAAGCGTGCACGTTACGTCTGCTTGCAAGTGAGTATAGCGGCCAAGGACTTGGGAGGCGTCGTCGACGTCGCCGGCGGGAGGGGATCATGCGAGCCCTGGGGGCAAACCTTCGTCGAAAGGGTACCATGCGTGTCGGCGTGGGCGCTGGATTAGTCATTCTTGCTGAACATACCAATACATGTTTACCGTGAGTTTTAATATTTTCAATTTTGTCTAGTTAATGCAAATTCTTGTTCTAGTATTGAGTACAAAAAAATCTAAAAGATACGCAAGAATTTTTAAGATACTGAAAGGATAAACAAGGTACTTACGATTACTAGAATGATCGATTACTTCTTATTTTTATTAATTTGGCTACATATTTAATAATTATACGATTAATTTTTACTATAATTACCAGGTATGAGTGTTATTTCATAATTCCTCTGTATTTGTTATAATTTAATTATAACAGTATTATTATATTGTGGTACTACTAATTTATTTTTAAATTGTTATACATTTCATTTATTTATTAGGATTATACATTCCTGCTGAACATACCGGTACACGTTTATCGTGACTTTTATTATTTCCAATTTTCGCTGGTTAATGCAAATTCTTGGCATAATCTTAATATTGGAAATTGAAAGGCTAGAAAGATAAACAGGAATTTTGTATTCCTGTTTAAGATTCTTGGACGGTATACAGGGTTTTACGTTAGTGACGTCATCACTTTCGCTACCTACGGTTTATTTTCCTTTGCCAGGTAATTTTTATTTTAGTTAATTATGATTAGATTAATAGTTATAATTATTAAAGAGATAAATATTGAAAAAAAATGCTTTACCTAATATGTTTTCGAGAAGGCTACGCCTCTCGATTAGCAGGACTCGTTAAAGCAAAACTCACCAACATCCCGAGATTCTGTGAAAGTACCCTGCACACTGCTTTTCCGGTCTGTTCCATTTCGGACGACATCTTGACTCGACGCGTTTGTGCTGTCGTCCATTCCTACGATTCACCACAGAACTGCCAAGAGGATCAAAGGTTATGAAAACTATTTCTCAGTACACTCTCGTACAAGCTAGTGAAACGTTCAGTTAAACTTGGGCGATCTTGTCAAGCAGCCACTGAATCGTTCAACCATTCCCCCGCTGCGTTCAAGACGGTTTACTTGCTAACCAATACAATCACATTTTGCTAAAAAGACAAGATAGCCGCAGTAGCTGAGGGAAACAAACCAAAACAAGTGTGAATCTGTTTATACACACGAGCCTGGGAACACAACAAGAGGTTTCGAAGTATACAAAAAAAGCTGCAGTAGCAAACTATCAAGTTATTAACGTGATTAACAGATAATCGATCCATACATAACTAACCAACAAATTACGGTTTACGACTCATTTCAAAACTTACTTGCGAACGGTTTCAATCAACCTCTTCGTCGACGAATTCGACAAATTCAAACTTGTTTATTTACTTGGGACGCCATCTAGCGGGAGAAAGAGCAACTACATGCGTGTCTTTCAAGCTGACTTAATTGTAATTATATTTTTCGTAACGTTTTTGAGCATCAGATTTGCATTTTTCGGAACCGGTATTAATTGCAAGTAACCTGTTGATGAGCCCAATTAATCACTGAGCCGTTTCGGTGGCAATCTTAATGCAGCACCCTGGTAAAAGTTCACTCCTCTAATTAGAAGTATTTGAATAGGGCGTGAATGCAGTGAGCAGTTCTTTCAGACATCTAACTGTCAATTCAATGCAAAATTTTGTTTGTTTGTATCAATTTGGTGATTCATCCATAGCTATTTATCACATATGATATATTTTACCACACTCTAACACATCATCTATAGCTTCACATACTACAGCATGTCAACTTGAAGCAATCTTAATTGTTTACTTGTTTATTTGCCTGTTGTTGATCAGTCTGTTAAAAGAAGCGAGTGCTAAGTGTTTTTTGTGAACCCGCAAAGTCCCTAAAGCAGTCGGCGCAAATACACCAGTGATCTCAAGGAGTTTTGGACGAGGCTTCAACACTTCCCACGCCGATTCAACCTGTTTCGTTTCGCTTGAGACGGTTCCCTGGGAGTTCTCTTTTATATGGCAAATCACTTGCTTCTCCTCTCACTCTCTCGGCCGCCATTCTTTTCTTTTTCCTCTAGCCTTTACTTATCTCTTTCGTGTTTCCCACTTTTGGCCTCGTTCGTTGGTCGATGCTGTGCATGTCGCGCGTGTTCGGGCTCCTTCTCTTTTCCTACTCCCCCTCCCCCTCGTATCTTCTTCGGGGATAGGGCTCATGCATTGTGATCCTACCAAAAGCCTCTGTAGTCTTCATACAACACCAGCAAATCGACTTCATGTCTTAAACTTGTAGATAAGTCAGAAAAGAATGCAGACGTTTCATATCGGTTTCAGTGTAGTAAAAGAGACATTACGACGGGGTATTTTGACATGTGGATAGCACAGGATCAGCTGATCACCAGGCCGCCAGCATGGCGGACGTATCCAGATGCATAAGCCCCATTTGGCCGCCCACTACCCACAATCTGTGGTAACCATCCCCTTTGTGCATTACAACGCACACTGCTAGGGGAACTTGGGACTGATAGAAGAGAACATTTCTCGACAGCAGCTGTTGACCGTGCCAAACGCCTTGGGCGATCATTTCGGAGTATAGCCTCCACCGGACGTAACCAACGCAGAACAGAAGGCCTCATTATTTCCTTCACTATGGAGTTAACCTAATAACTTGGCCCTGAACAAAAGGCTATACAGAAAAGTGAAACGGCAATACTTCTGAATGAACTTTATGATCGTTTCCAAGTTTGAATTTTTCACAGTTACGAATAAGAATTTCGATTGTCGAAGGTATCTCTTCGATATTGTAACTAGATATCTCCGGTTTTGCAAGAGTTCGTTCGGACGTAACCAAACACAGAACAGAATGTAACTTGGCACCGAACAATAGTCTTATGGATAAACTAGATCGTTTCAAGTTTAGGGCATGGGGTTCTGATGGGGCATCTATGGGAAATTTTGTGTTTCAGTCATAAACTTGTAGCTGAACCAAAAGAACGCCGTTTTTCAGTTTTAGCTTCAGTTTGGAAATGTCCACTTTTGCATATGGACAACATTACGATCAGCTAATCGTCAAACCGCTAACATGGCGGACAAAACCGTGTAATTGCAGTATAACTATGAACAAGGGTAGGTCATAACTGGACTGGAAGTACCTCTGTTAAGATGTATTAAGCTTGCAAGAGTTCGTTGCAATAGAGGGAGGTTGCCGTCATGGGGCTGCCATGGCGACGGATGAAGGCCCTTTGGAAGTACAGCGAGCTGAGTGAGCGAAAACAGTCCATGTTCCAGTTGCCACATCATAGCGTCCCCCAAGGCCCTTTGACAATCAAGTCGGAGCAGTGTTCTTGCTGGCAACGGGTGCTCCGCCTTTGCCCTGCCAAGGCATTACAGCCGGTATCGTGGCCAAAGAAGGTACGCTTGCTGTCCCCCTCAAATCCAAATGCGGATTTGCCAAACCCGTCTCTGCCATTTAGGAGACAAGTTCAAGCAGCGTAATAACATCTGGCTAACCGAAACACTCCTCTTTCCTTAAAAAAATTAAAAAAATCTGAGGAATTTCAGCTAGTCCGAAATCCCCGATTGTTTGGAAACGAGGTAACTAAGAAGCGAAAATGCATCTCAGTCAAGATTACGCTTTATTGACTTAACCCGGCTGTGCAGGTATATCGGCCATAAAAAGAGAACGTTATAGATGTACTTCCACACGTGCTTCGAGACAAGCTCTACAAGGCAGGAGGCTCTTTATCTACAGAGCCCTCATTAGTCGGCCAGAACGTCATGCCTTGAACACACACTCTTCACATCGTAAAAAAAAGAGGTTCCAGGGCTTTGCCTATTATAATGAGGCGCTTTTTCTAGCACGCAAAAGACAGAGACGCCTGTCGACAATTCGCTCTCTCGATATAAAACATACAGGGAGGGCACAGAGAAAACCGTATCTGTCTTTCGGCGTTAGGTTAACTGATGACTTTCGCGGGGGTTTCAGGGTCCAGTATTACAGCAGCAATCAGTCACACGTAACATCTTGCGTTAGATAAGATTCAGGTTCGCCCACGGCAATGTCGAATGAAGGTTCTTCAGCGAAATTATAAGAAAAGTCGATCGGAGTAAAATTGCGTTATGGGCTACTTGCAATTATACGATTCCCCCAAAGGGCCCCTAAGTACCAAGGTATGCGAGCTGAAGATGCAGGATCCATTAGAGGGGACATGCGCGAGTATACGATCTTGCAAAGCTTCTATTTACGGACAGCTGCAAAAAATTCGCCATTTTAGGTGAGTTCGGTTTTTATGATGGCCATATTTTTTAAGTTACGGGCGCAAGGAGTACGTGCATACGTTTTCCAATTCGCCTTACCTCTCGTAACTCGCGTTTTCCCTGTTACATTTATTATACTAAACTTTAACCTGCGTTTTGGTAATCTTATACAAATATAAATTGAATGCAAATTTTAATTTCCTGTTTTGTTTCTAGTCAGACCTCGAGGTAACATTTCGAAACGCGTACTGTGCCGGTAAGTTTACAGATCTAGAACGGTGACACAGAGGTGTGAATGGATGTTACATAGTAGCGCAAGACCATTGCGATTGGTTGTTGACTGCAAGTGAATAGAGGTAATGGGACAAGAGCCAAGTGCAAGTCCACTAGACGAGGTATCGAAAAAGAAAAGGGAAGGGCCAAGGGCTTTGGAGATTGTATAAGCTTTAGGTGCAGTCAGGCATTAATACGCCGACGTGCCAAGCGGGTTTCCTTGGCTGGCGGCTTCCGTGGCGTGGCGGCCTGTCAAACACCACCTCCCCCCGTTGGTCTGCCTGCCCGCAGTGCCCTTCGGTTTTCGTTTCAAGCCGCCTGGCTCAGTAACCATGGGGAGCAGGAACCGTGCTTCGCATAGATTACGATGCCCCAAGTGGCAGTCACTAAACCGAAACGGGTGGGCTTGCCTCTCACTTGCACCATTCAACTTGAACAACCCAAGTACTACGAAGCTATATACGCAATGGCGTTTTCTTCACCTTTGCCAAATGACCAAAACTTTTGTATATATAAAACCCTCATGCGTAGTCGCACCAGAAACATTGAGCATCCAACTGCTTTTTGACTGAAAGTTGAGAAGAGAATGGAGACTAGTTAGAGCCAATACAGAGAAAACTAGCTACAAGTTATAAATCAAGATAGTTCTTATTTCATTTAGCGTACACTGATCATCGTAAAGGACTTGGACGAGAAGCTTGCACTTACGTTTATGGGGACAAAGTCATTGTCTCT
>JAIQCU010000244.1:55000-65691 GCA_022114935.1 Leptestheria dahalacensis | reverse complement strand
TTTGCTCCATAAGAGCCCATGTAAAATCGGCGCGAGTTGTCCCGACCAATCAGAAGCGGCCAGACTGGTTCTGTTGATTGCCACAGGCCCGCGAGAGGCGAGTTTCGGCCCTGGCAATTTCAGGTAGTAGCATTCTCGTACGTTAGAGTTAGAGAAACCAAATTTATACAGAAACAGCAAAGCTTTTTTCTGCTGTATGAAGAATCAGAATAAAATAATTTTACTTATCTTATTTGCTATACGTGTTAATGAAGCACCAGTTGAAATTGTCTATTATTAAACTTAATGATAAACCTATCTGCATGGAATATAGTGCTGTGTAATGAGCCTAGGTGGCGTTGGAATCTATTCTGTTTGTAAAGACGAGTGTCAACGTCCGCTTTCTAAGTCACGTTATTGTATTTCAGTTTTCCTCACTTTAACCTTGCATCATTGACAGGTAACACCCTTGAATTTTAAGTCATAGGCTATTTCAGCATTTTAGTAATTAGTTAGTGGTAGTTAGTAGTTAGTGAAAAGTTGTATTCTTCAATAATGCTATTCAAGTGTTATGTAATTATTCGGATGAAGTGTTGTCAATGCTGTTGTGCCATTAAAGCCAGCTATTTATTTACATAATCGTACAGCGGTGAATAAATAACAGAACGCGTAGGGACAATTTCTTCAGTTGTGAAATCATACTGGGTTGGGGTCGTCATTCCAGTTAAGAAGGTTGAGGTTCGACGAAACCAGTTCCGACGAGGTGCCATAGTTTTTCTTCTGCTTCCTTTTCCGTGCGAAAGCCGCTTGAGTGAAGCTTTTGATCAGGTCACAGTTGCAGGTTAAAAGCAAAGCGGCAAGCAACCCCTGCAGTGAGAACGCTACACGAAACACGGGGGACCAAAGGGTGTTTTGCACCAAGGACGCCACTACTGCGACAGTAAGCACCGACAGCAAAACGGCAAGCAGTTTGACTGCGAAGCAGAGCCGCAATTCTATGTGCTGGAACTGATCCATCGAGAGAAGCAGCTGTTTGGCTCCCCGAGCTAGCGCCCAGGTATTCAGCGCCGTGACGACGATTGAGCCGGTCGCGAAGATCCCGCACGCCACCGTCATTCCCAGGCCAACCCTGGAATTCATTGGGAACATGCAGCTTAGATTCCTGTGCTGGGAGGAAACCTCGACGATGACGATGACCGCTGCTATGACTGCGGGAATGCCCCAGTAGATGATGGACTGATGGCAGAAGGATCCCGAGACGAAGGAGAGTCTTGTTCTCTGCACCGGAGCTGATGCCAGTTGGGAGGTAGCCGTACTGGACGACAGATGGCGCTGCACATTTCTGACGACGGCCAGGAGCCAGAAGAACTGAGCCAGCCAAGCGTAATGCTGCGTTACTGTCAAAGTCAGGCAACTGGAAGAGTCCTGGTTAAAAGGTAGACAATAAAAAGGAGAGTGTTATTGTGGCGATTTCGTGGCTGCCTAACTCTAAATAGGGAAGAAGAGGCGCTGTTTCTATGGTTACCACCAAGTACCTTGTTGACTTATACTTCTGGCACACTGGTCGTGTGCCAAATGTTTCTCAAGATATAACTTTAGAAAATATCGACCAGTTAAACATACAAGTGAAATTAGGCTGAGTAGTAAATCTAGCAATAAGGCAAACTCCTAGTAGATAGGAAATATGGGGGCGGAAGGGGAAGGTCAGCAAGGGTCGTGCCATTGTAAACTTGCCTGCAGTAAAGTGGGATCTCCCAGGACGATGATTTGAAGCAGCTGACCGAGAAAGAGACTGGCCAAAAGGTTCATCAGTGTCACTCCGCCGAAATCCCTGGCATCGGAGAATAAACTGCACCGTAGGCACCCAGTGACACATAAAAAAGAGACACAAATCGTTGACTATGATTGATTTATATATGGTTATAGGATGGTTTGCCGAAATCGTTTCACTTAGCACCGACGACTTGTAAGCACCTATCTGCCTCACCAGTTCAAAAAACTCGCCAGTACTTTTAATAGTTTGTGGGATGCATATACGGCTTATGCATATGACGTCAGTCACGTGACCCTTCCGTAAAGCTTCACAGGGATTCATACCCAAACTATCGACTTCCACGGGGAATTTCTATTTCACTCTTGTATGCCAAAAGCTGAAAATTTGTAAACGTAAATGATTAACTTGTAGCTAATTCAAAGGAGGCAATCCTTGAAGATTAATTTCAGCGTAGTGAGTGAAACTACGACGGAAATGTCCCTGTTTTTTGCATGGTGAACACGAGATGAACGGATGGCCAGGCCGCCAATATGGCCGACAATGCCAAATGCATAAGCCCCATCTATTGCTTTGAGAATACTAACACCGGCGTTTTTCCTCTTGCCTATTCATTTTGAGTTTATTGTTTAGCGTGAGGGAAGCGCTGCTTTTGTGGTAAAAGCGAAGCAAGGAAAAGCTCGTAAAAGCTTCACCCGATGATCGAGTACCAACACGGTCAACGTACTCTCCGCACACTCCAAGGTTCAAGTACGTGCTTGCTGGTCTGTTTTTTGTTGTTGCAGAAAGTCGTTTTTTTCCTTCTCCTTTCTTTACCTTCCTTTAAAGCTGCTTAAAAACTGCCGAGAATGGTTTTTCAGGGCTTTGCCTTTTTGCCCCGGTCCCGTTAAAATCTTAGGAGAGTTTATGGAAAACATTGTTGATGGCCTTGCTGGTTCATGTAACTAGGCAATTCAAGGGGAAGTCTCGTGAGTGAGTCTCTGACAACATAGGGTGTGCGTTACTGGCTCCTCTGGGAAGACAAGAGATGCACTCACGTGCGAGAACTGATCCATCACAGTTGATCTATCCACCATTTGCAAGCCTATAGCACCGCTTCCAATTAGGGCTTGCTCCATGATGCCCAAAGATCCATCTTTTAGTATCTCTTGTGAGTTGAAACATAAAACACTGACGATTCTTTAAGTGACTATTGACCTCATCTTTCTTGGATGTCAGTTGCCTTTTAAGACGTCTTAATGCGATAATCGTGTCGACTTAGTTTCGGCTTCTTGGTGTGTGTATGGCTTTTTGGTCGGTGGCCGCTACAAGAAGCTCTGGGGAGCGTTTTTGGCCTCTCGAATCTTGTTTTCCGCTCGAGCGAAGAAACGAGAGCAGACACACATGTTTCCTCCAGTGCAAATCCTCTCCTGCCCCTTGCCTATTTTCCCCATCATATCTTTTTTTTAACCTATCGTTGAGATGATGGGAAACAAGGAGCCCTTAATACCATTGCGAAATATGTCGTCACTCTTTGACCGAGCCATATATCGTTTATTTAGCGACGCAGAATCGATGCTCACTATCGATTAATCAATATGCAATCCATTTTGGATCATCTGGTTCTTTGCCTGCCCTGATTTGTATACCGGCAGTGTGACTAACAAAATGACACCCATTTGTGGTCCTGCCTCTTCCGTCATTTTTTTCTTCCCCGAGTGTCGTTTTTTTAAGCGACCGCGCGGATTTAATTAGGCGACGACCAAAAGTGTTCCGGTCCGCTTCGCTCTATTGCGGAACTTTTGGATCAAGGAGGGGCGTGGTCTCATCCGGCACAGGACACGCCCTTGACGTGCTATTTCCTCTTGACTGCGGATTCTTTTTTTTACTTCACATTTATTTCCGATTGGTTAGGTTAAGTTCCGATGATGTGCCCCCCCCCCCTCCAAGAGTCCCAAGAGTTATATGGCGCAGCGCGGCAAACTCAAATCGAGATTTTTTTCCCCTTTCTCTGCGATCTTACATGTTTTTAGGGTTGCCGCGTATCTAGGTTGAGGGGAACGTAAACAGTGTCATCGACGTTTGTCTCGTGTTTCCTCAGTTTTTTTTCTGTGTGTTTGAGCGAGAACCTTCGTGCAGTGATGAGGCTAACTTGTCGTGGTAGCTTATTGAAGGGCCTGTACACAAAAGTTGCAGCAAAGGTATTGGTCTAAACTTGATAACTTGTTGCCAGCAGCACTCAGTACCCAGTTAAGAGGTGCCAGGCTCTTTTAGCAGAAGGGTTGAACAGAGCTTCAAAGACCTTTGCTATGAATATCAAAAGCACGACTCTTTCATTTCTTATGCAGATCTGTTTTCTGGCTCGTTCAGATCGACACAGGGACCCTTGAGGATTTCGGCTGCGATTTTTATGTTCTCGTCGTTGAAACCTTGTTACTTTATCGTGGCCTCGATACCAGCATTCTCAAATAGCGCTCCAAACGAGAGCGAACCAATAGCGAGTACCAAAAAAAGGTTTGTTTTCCGAATTGCAACTCCCTGATTGGCCCAATTGGATTAGGTAGCATAGGGTAGCCAGACGTGTCGTGTTACCTGTACGTGATGAAGGCAAAGGCCAGACCGACCAGCGATAGGCTGCCGCCTAGCAGAGCGACCACGGAAACCGGGTCCTCTGGCGTCTCCAGCGACCCGTTCAGGACACTCCAGTGACGCATGGCGTCCACCCGGCGACTGATCCTGCAGGATCGCTGCCCCGCTTACTTGTAACAGATTCCCGCACATGCGCCCTCGTCATTTTTGCACTATTCCATCGCCCTATAACGCTATTAATATTGAATAGACAGAGCTGTGTTATTTATTTGCTGGTCTTCAAACGTCGTTAATTGTCCGTCCTTGTGGTTTAAGTAGTAAACCTAAGAGCAGTTCGGCTGCACCGCCTCTCCTGCTCGTGTTTCTGTATGATTTCCTACTCCTTTAGCAGAGCTGCTCTCTTTTAATTAATGTAATAATTAGTGTGTTTCTGCAGCGAACAGCTTGTACTATCGATAATAGTACCGGCATTTGTATTGTTGCTAAATGGTTGCGTGAAAGATGTCATCGTCATGGGTTGCACAATCACATGAAGTTTTAGGTACAGCAAGAAAGAGTTGAAGCTTTCTCTGTACCTGGAAAGCATTTAGCGCAATTCTGTATTTCGTTAATCTGGAATGATTTTTTAAAATAAGGTAAATAGTTCAGTGTACTTATAACTTGTATGCACTTTTTTATGTATAGTAATATTTGTATCAGCATCAAATGCACGAACACATCCTATTTCGTCAGTGTGGAAGAGTATGTGAAATGTAAATCATCTGTGTAACGTAAATAGTACTCACAAAAGTACAGTTACCATCACGTTTATTGATAGGTAAGCGACATTACACTTGTGTGTACAGCACCGACTTGCAATATTATATATGTACACTACAAATACATTATTCAATATGCTACAATTTGATACGGTTGGTGTTAATATAGATAGTGTGTACTACTAACCTTTAAAGTAATAACATAGTAAACAATACAATCTCTACCGCGTATTACTTATTAGACCAGTACAACCTGGTGGTTTTGGTTGGTGACATATTTACAGCGTCCCTTCCTTAGTGCCAGGTATTAGCAAGCCTTTTCGTCGTCTCGGTAGCCATGGAATGTCGCCAGTTTTAGTGGTCACGTTAGATCACACATCGCTTAGAATTTTGAGCGCAGTCTATGGTGGTTCCGTTGTATCTCATTGGCCAGGCAGTGTGGCGACTTTTTGGCGACGCCGTGCGAATCAATAATTAATGTCGAGGCTTTTATGAGACCCTCTCTTGTCGTTGAGAGCTGCAATTAAAAGCCAAAGCTCAGCCAACCACAAAAACGCCACCGGATTGACATCACGCAAGCCACCTTCTTTATCCACTGTAGCTAAACACTAGTTGAAATTTTTGGAGGCTTAAGTTTAAGATGAGTTTTTTTCCAACCTTTGGACATTATTTTCGGTCGAGTGACATGACCAGATCCACCGGTGACTCTTGTATGCAAAACAAAAAAAAGTCATTGTCCAGAAATGTTTTCCCGGCTTTACACAAAGCGAAAAGACGAGGAAAAGAAGGCCGATGCTCTTCTTTGAGCAGCCAAGGATATACAAAGGGAATTTTGTTGCTGATTGGATCCGCAGGGGGGGTTGAAGGTAAACCCCTCCCCCCTTTTTAAAAATGCTCCCGCAGGATCACAGTAATAGACATCCGCTTTCGGGACATAATTATCCCAATAATAGCAATATAATTTAATTAATATCTAAATATAGAAATGTGGAAATAATGTAACCGATAGTTGCTATGTTCTGCTATCAATAGGCTGCGTGTAAAGATTTTCGTGATCGTCGTCTTGTCTTTTCAATCTAAGGTTATATCGGTATGATTTCCGCTACGCTAGATTTGCGGCTCGAGAGAAGAAGGTCCTCGTATGAATTGGCTTTTCGGCTCTTTGTTGGCAATATGCGACGGGGTCTTTTGCACACATATTGGGCTCTCGACAGCCGAGAGCCCCGACGCCGCAAACTCATTCACAGGGATCAAGAGCACGGCATTTGGGGTAAACAAGTACTATACTGTGCCCGGTGCCTTTTCAGAGTCTATCGGGCGCGAGCCGAAGCCCTCTTACTTTGCCACTGCAGTGCAATTCCGTCTGCGAGTCACTGGTTCCTATTCCTTTTGAAAGTATGTTTTTCAAGAGAAGTGTTTAGAAAAGAAACTTGTGAATTGCGGCGTCGATGGTTTGGTCCCTTCAAGTTTAATTGGACCGCATACTTTGGAAAGACCGACTCGTTTGGGGCTTATCTCACCGCTGCAAAGTCTGCAAGTTATCAAGTTTGAAAAGCGACTGAAAGAACCTTTCCATGATACGAAATGAAAAGTAGATGCCAGTGCGGCGAACTTGGTGCAGGGAAAGTTGCAAGTCCACCGTTGGGGAGGGGGAGGGGGCAAGTTTTTTCTCTCGCTGTTGATTTATTTCTTAGTCAAGGCGGGCTGGGGCTGGGGCTGGTGCTGCTTGGCTTGCAATTTCCATTCGACTCTTGGATTAAAAAGGAAAAAAAAAGGGAAACAGTTTTGGGTAGCACAAAAGGAGAAACTCGTTGCATCTCGTCTGCATAAGATGCCCTCGTGCTATTGAAATGTTAGCGTGTCTTTTTAAATGCACCACGAGCCGAGAAAAGGAAATGAAATGCTCTAGCGCAAGATGAGCAGAATGAAGCGAAACATGTCGACTCGCTTTTCTTGTTGCCTATACCGATTCAGTGTCGCATTTCTTTTTGGATCCCCGAGACCAGCATACACTGGCTGTCTCTGCTTTCTCAATTGGACGGCATGTCGACCAATTTTAACTTGCGAGTTACCCTAAGCATCTAGCTTCTACCTATAGGCACTGTTTTTGTTTCTCTTTTGGTACAGGAAAATGAGGCACATCTTGTTGGGCACGCTGATTGCCCTGCTGGCCGCGGGCAGTGCTGTCATCGCGGCGGGATTGCTCAAATACCCTCTGCACGCTTCTTGCCGCGTCGAATGGTATCGAACTATAATCAATACACTTGATAGTTAGACCCACGTATAGTCAAAGGATAATCAGAATGTAACCGCTGGCAGTTTTGTGCGGCCACTCTGCGTTTGCTCTAGCTTATGCGGCTGGAGTTATCTAGATGTGAATGGAATTGTTTTGTCATGGAAAGTGATGAGCTTTTTCTTAATGAAAGGACCTTTGGGAAATCATGCGACGACGTTCAGAAGGCGCTAATTCGGCAGATGAACGAGTGGCAGACGGCAGACAATTGCGCCAATGGAGGAGAGCGATGTCTTTACAAGGTATCCAATTCCCTCTCTTTCACTCGGAGCATTAAAACGCACCTACGATTCCACAACAGCCATTGCAGAGGGCTGTCTTTAGCTATACTATTCGTCTGTTGAATTCAGTTACATAACCGACTATTACGTCTTGTATCAACTTAAACTAGTCGTATTACGTAACGTATTGATATTGTAAATAGACCGTTAGTTCTTCAATTTGTAACATCAAGATATAAGTACGTCATTCAGTAGTATTGATTATTGGGCGGTGCATTGAGGTTTATATATGAAACAGTTAAAGTTGACTTTGCATACGTCTGTCTGTCTATCTATCTGTGTACCTAATTATGTCTATCTGTCTAACTGTACCCATCTATCTGTCTGTCTATCTGTCTATTGAACTATGACTAACAATCTACATTGTCTACCATCTGTGTATCTTTCTTTTCGTGTCTTATATATCTACACCTATTTTTCATTCTATCTCTCCAAGTATCTGTCTATCTATCTACCTGGCTGTCAATCCATCTACCTAACCATATCTATATCTGCCTATCTCTCTGTCTATCCACATGTCGACCCATCTGTGCCTGTCTTCAACTGTCTTTCTATCTACCTGTCTACTTATCTGTGTATCTGTTTATCTCTCTCTCTCTCTCTGTCTTTCTATCTATCTGTCTCTATCTGTTTATCAAACCATGTCTATCTATATATTTTCATGTATACCTCTTCATCTGTATGTCTATGTTTCTGTTTTTGACGTACTCAGCACTACGTCATCGTCGAAATAGCTGAGATTAAGTGGGTCTCGGGTGAAGAGAGTCGTTCGGCTCTTGACGAGGGGGCAATAAGTAAGTTTATATTGAATAAGGCATAACCCAAAGTTGCTTGGCTTGGCAGTTCATATCATCGACCAGCACGTCCCTGGTGGGCACGCACGAGACGCCCGTCAAGCACTACGTCGACGACATGACCTTCACTTTTAAGCCCAGTTCCGAGTCGACCTGCGATGTCGAGGTAATTCATTGGACGGCTGCGTAAGCTTCCATTATAGTCGTTTTTGGTGGCAAATCAATTGAACGCTCCTCATTAAGGCCGTAATTGTCTGGAAAGGACGGCCAATGACCGGTCTCTAAGCAACCCAGACCGGTGGTTTGGGTGTCGATCGCTCTCATTATATAGCGGGGCACTTTTAACGAACGCTTGATTTTCTCCTTTGCAAGGGATACTCGACGTCGCAGCTGTGGTACGCCGTCCTGGATTACGGCACTAATTACTGTAACCTTCATAATTTGGTCGAGGGCGCCCAGCTACACATCAATGACGCCAGGTACACGGAATCGACGCGTGACGCCGTCTGCACCCAGTACTCGTCCGCCGATTGCGAAGTCTATTGAAACTTCCAGGCTTTCAGTACATCCACCCGGAAGAAAACTATTGACCCCGGACGCAGTTTCAACATAGAAAAGTAGCATTTGTTTCTTAAAATTCCACCGTTTTACTAAATCTAAAGAAAGTTAATGGAATTTGATTGGTCAGTGGGGTCGTACGATCCATTTCTTTTAATTAACCGATGTATCATGTATATGTCATAACGCTTTTGGATACTGGGAATAAACGCGGGTAGCTTAGTACACGTTTGAATTGATGTTGGGAGATGCGAGAAACTGAAGACTGTCCTCTCGAGGGACGTGTCTCTTCAGATTGCTCGCTTTGGCGGCTAATTTTTCACGGGGAAAGTTGACGCCGTCCTATCTAACTTAACCCACAGTCCTCCAGCCAGAATGGCCGCACTAAATCTCACCACAGAATAACCGTGTTTACTCTGCTGAAACAACAGTGTAATTCACTCTATTTTAACACGTCATTTATCCACTCGAGTTGTTCATAGACGGAACAATTACGTTACAGTTGTAATTGTTAAAACTTGTAGTTCCTTGTTACAGCCATTTCTTCAGGAGAGGGTTCAGCTTGTGTTGGTTTAATTACCGGAACCGTCTGTTTAATCAAATGAAGCGCCCTGTTGGTTTGTTTCGACAAGTCACCGACCAAGTTTGTTGAAGAGGGAAATTTGACTTGCGACGTCTCAAGTTTCTCTGGCACAACACACGAGGCGGCCAAAGCAATCTCGTCAGGAAAGAGACGGCACAGCGCAGAGTGAGGCAGACAGGCGATCCACTAAGTCGACGTTGAATGCTGAGAATTTGCAACTTTGATTAAACAAGTTGCCCAAGTGCGCCTCTTCTGCACAGTACCTTCGGAAATCCGACATGCATCCGCGGATTAAACGACTTCCGGCTGCTGAATATGACGTCGCACAATCGGCCGTTTAAGTCAAGGATATCTGGATAAGTTAGAAAGCGAAGGATAAAGTGAAAGATAATATGGCGTCAGTGACCTCAGTACTGCGTTGGCAATCCGAGTTAACCAACCCCAGCGGCTAAGGGAATGCATCGGCTCCCTGTGAAGGGCAGATTCAATCCTTTTACGACCGAGTCATCGTAATTTATCAGAGAGTTTATCAAATGAAGTGTCTCCCTTGAGAACAGTTTGACGTATATCACTGGTTACTCGTTGATACGTACAAAAACCCCAGTTTATCAGTACAAGGATCTTAATAACATATCCTGCGCTATCGCTTGAAGAAACATGAAACGCTCTTTCAAGTTAAAAAAAAAGTTAGTTTGAGTAAGCTGAAGTGTTTAAGAAAGCCTATAAATCAAAAAAGTTTCATTTCTTTTAAATCTCATTCACTCATGAAATACATTAACAAAAATTCATTGATTAAATTCAATTATTATTAGTTTTATTTCTAATTTTTTACTCTACTACTGAATATATGAGCTTTTTCCTTAATTTTTTTTTATCCAAATAAATTTATAATTAGAATTACAACTTAATTAAGAATGTCTGGCAACGCCGCGCTGTGTGTGATTCAAAAAACGTTTACCCAAATCACGACCGATGTAAACAAATCGCACAAACTGTGTTCTCTTGGCCAGGAAGAGGAAAACGTGCCTCATTTGCATGCACTCTTCGTAAGATCCAGCATGCTTTAGTATTAGTCGTCATGTACTAAATATCAGTTGAGTAATGCC
>JAIQCU010000244.1:0-50000 GCA_022114935.1 Leptestheria dahalacensis | reverse complement strand
AACCAGTGAATAGCGAAATTTTAGCGAAGCAATTGGTGATAAACACACGAGTTGAGTGCAAATGTCCATATATGGTGATGTATGGACGAGGAAAGCCTCTCCCACATGGTGGCGGAGATTTGTAGGAATTCCGTCTATTTTTAGCGTCGCGACGCTCTTGGACGCACATGGACAAGTTGCTCTTTTTTGGCCATTTTCTCAAGCCTCTTTCTCTCTCTCTCTCTCTTTCACCCTCGGTCTACACGTCGACCAGCAAAACGTTTCGCCCGTAGACTAAAATTCAACTGCAATTCGCCAGTTTGAGTTAGTCCGTATACAATTTAATTCAGTTCAGCCGTAATTTATAAATCAACACCTTCATTAACAAGGTATACTTGCACCGAATTCCCAGCAGATGAAATATACAAACTGAATCGTTCATTGCTTCATAATACCGAACTGGTACAATAAATTAGGTTATCGATATATTTTGCCGTTTTGTGTGTGTGTGTGGAAGTGGTGCAGCTGAAATGATTGAGACTGAAGGCCCTCCTTAATTGGTCTAAAGACGAGTTGGCAGCGCACGCTACGAGGGCATTAAGAATAGAATTGAGCTAAGCTCTTTTCATAGAATAAAAATAACACGCGGCCACATCAACACCATACAAGTCGCCCACCCACAACCCGCACTCGGCGTCCACGTCGCTCATTGGCACTCCGCACTCTCCATCATCAACAGTTCACCGATGTTTGACAGATTCATTTGTATTACTTTGTCTGGCAGTACATGACATACAGAAAGCGGACAGAAAAGCTGCATTCTCATCACCTATGACCTAACTTGTTCTCTGATTCCTGCTTCTCTGCGCTCCAGTGCCGCTTTGAGAGAAACTAGAATTTTGCTTAAATAAAAGGTAAATAATGTCTGAAGTAGGAGTGTCCATATCAACTATAAAGACTGACCATCTCAAGTTTAACCTAAAAACCCCGTCCAGAGTTACTTCATCTGCTTCTGTTTTGACAAGTACCAAATTGACGAGCACAGTGGGGCTCTTTTACGTACACACGAGGTTGATATTCATGGAAACAAAAATAGGATAATAAACCAATCAAATCAGGAAATAAACAGCCCCAGCTTGCCCTGAAATTCATCGTCAATCGTCCTTCGTTGAACTCTTTTGAATGTTCCCCTGGTGGCTCGCAAATTTTCCTCTCCTCTTCCTCTTCATTTGGCAATGGAAGACGTCAGTCAAAGGGCGTGGCCTGAGGCTACCACGCCCCCTTTGTTAGGAGGACCCGAGGTCGGCATCGGCGACAGTGTATCGGCTGAAGGAGAAGCAGCCACCTGCGGCCACGAGTCCGCCTCCAGTCTCTTGCGGACGGCCAGGTACTTCTCCTTGGGCGGCCGGAATCGCCGCCAAATGGCGAACGTCGGCAGTCGTTCCAGGAACATGTCTACGGTGAGCTTCTCCAGCAGTAGTGACGTCACCATCTGATTGACCAATCAAAAGCAGACCATTAGATTTTATTTAAAACGGTTGGAAAAAAAATTGAAACAAGTAATTACAAAGCTAAAGTATATTATGGTAGATTAGAGAACAATAAACATTAGGAGAACTTAGGGAAAAGGCGAAATAGACACCTGGAGGCCGCAGAGACCGAGCAGCATGAGTTTAAAGTCCCAGTGTTCGGGAACGAGGAGTTCCAGCCAGGCCCTGAAAAACTCGAGCGGTTCGAGAAGCACCCAGATGGAGCAGCCGGTCAGAAAGAGCAGAATCAGCGTGAAAACGTAATTCTTGTAGAAGGCAGTACGGTAGGGTCTCCCTTTAGCAAAGGCCAGCGCCAGAATGATGTACTGGAACATGGACATGGAGAAGACGGTGTAGTTCTCGTGGCAGGAAATGTCTCCCGTCAGGAAACCCGAACTGTTGGTCGTGTTGAACGGCACAAACCACGGCTGATCGGCCAGCGTCATCAGACTGAATCCCTGTCAAAGACACAATTCATTCAGAGCTGATTAAAATGAAATAAAACTACAGTTAAAACAAACTGTGATTCAACGAACAATCAAATAACAATCACAACTAAAAATACGTCAAAAGCAAAAAATCTTCATACCGAAACTCGACTGTTCATTTAGCCGTTTTCACTGAGCCTTTTTTTTAACTTTGGGGGAAAAAAGGAGGAATGCGAATAGGAATACCTGGAAGAGGCCCACAAAGAGTATTTGGATCATCAAGGACCCTATGGGCGAGGGCGAGATGAGCGAAGTCAGCGGCGGTTTGTTGTGCAGAGGTCCGGGGAAGGGGTCGTTGTAACCGAAAAAGAAGCACAGGCCGCAAGCCAGGAAGAAATCCACGTACAGATACTGCGAATCCGTCAAGTTGGTTCCGATATCGTACAGTATCATCACCGAGATGAACTGAGTCAAACTGGCCACCAGATGGAAAAAACAAGTCAAGCATTCAATATAATTCAGTCACGTTACATCTGGTCAATTCAAACAAACTAGTCTTAACTAAATAGTCTTAACACTTAAAAACTAAAAGGGGGTCAAATTCATTCAACTTGATCTAATCTAACCCAATCACGTTAAATTTTGTCAACGGATTCATTCATTCAACCTGATTCAATCGCGTTAGAATTGGTAAATCGACTGATTCATTGGAAAACCGGTCAGCCTTGTACCTGTAAGCAGCCATGTACTTGAAGATGCCGAACGAGGTGACCAGGGCGCAACGTCCTTCCCTGATCAGCTCGGGAACGCAGGCGATGCTCGAGTCCTTCGAGGTGAACGGCGAGGCCACCGAGGCTTCAGAGTCCGACAGCGCGATTCCGGCGTGCGCAGCCTTCAGGGCGCCGCAATCGTTGGCTCCGTCTCCGCACATCCCTGTAATAACACCCAACATCACATAATCACTTTTTATCTAAAAAACTGACAATTGTCATTCAGTGAGATAATCTACTTGGATTAATAAGTAAGAAATACACGTGTTTCAAAGAAAACGAAGTTAAGGTGATTCAGGTAAGGCCAAGGACGAGGAAGGGGTTGGTGAATGACACGTACCGACGTAATAGCCGAGGTGCTGCAGCTCCTGCACCAGCTGCTGCTTCTGGTCGGGAGACATGCGAGCGAATACTGTTCCCTTGACGGCCACACGGCTCACCAGCTCGGGATAGTGTTCCCGGATAGCTGCCCAACTCTTACCCGTAACAGCCAAATGAGCGTTGCCGACGCCGTTCACCGAATTCTCAACGTCGTCGGGCATCTCCAGCGTCACCTCGTTATCGTCCTCAGGCGTCCCGTGGCTTCTTACGCCCGACGAAAACTGCAATCAAGAATCGCAAAGTAATTGCATTAGCAGAACTGTTCTAGTTATCAGTGACAATATCAAAACAATATATTACTTATATTGAAATAACAATTTAAAGACAATATATTTTACTATTAAAACAAAATAAAATTTCCGTCTCGACAATAATTTAATAGCTGGATAATCATTTTACAATCGTAATGTATAATCAGATAAATTGCTAAATATACATTAATTAATTAAATGGGATACCCTGAGCGCCTTTTCGGCCAGCGAGTACTGCAGCATTGGTTTGGCGCTGGAAATTTCAGCGTTGGACTCGACTGCGCTGACGATAATCACTTGGTCGCTGGCACCGACCATTCCGCAGTCTCTGGCCACACTGACGGCAGTTAGTAAATTATCGCCTGTCGATGAAAAAACAAACAACAACACATGACTATTGCACTTCCAGAGAAAGTTATCGTTAGAGGGTGTTATCACCTGTGACCATGATGGTTCGGACGGCAGCCTCCGAGAGACGGCCGATGATGGCAGTCGTATCCGATTTCAGACGGTTTTCAAGGATTACCAGACCTGTAGCACGAGAATACAAACGTTAATTATTTGCCGATTTTTTACAGATTTAAATTTCTTATTCGTTTTATGTTTTCTTAATTAATTTTAGTTGATTTTTTTCAGTTTTTTTTATACTGACCGAGGAAGGTGAGATCGTGCTCCAGGTCTTCACGCTGGACTTTCTGGAGCTTGTGCACCGAGCGAAGCTCGACGTTGCGGTGGGCCAGGGCGATGACTCGGTAACCCTGCTTGGTGTACTCCTCCAGCACCGGACCAAAATCCGCCGGAACTGCAAATTAAACCAAACATTTAATTTTAAAATTCGATAAAGATTAGAATTAAAGTTAATAAGAGGCCAAATAACTTGACAATACATAAGGGAATCTTACCAGTTTCGGGCCTAGACAGCGATTGTATCATCTCGGGCGAGCCTTTGCAAATGAACCGTAGCTGCGACTCGCCGACAATGCGGCACAGGACGGCCATTCGCTGCAGAGCGGAGCTGAATGGGAACTGACGGATGATTCCAACGTCCACCTGGAAACAAATTAAAACACTGTTAAACCATTTAATCAAGACATTATTATTAACGATGATTGAGAATTAAGTATAATTCAGTTACTTAATAATCTGCAAACAAAGTAGTAAAAGATTCAGAGATGCACATGGCTGCCAACAAGATCAGAAATACATGTAAAAAAATAAACCTACGATAGAATACACGTATGAATAACACTATAGTATACATTACATAACAAGAATAAATTTAAAAAGTAATTCAAAAGACGGGAGTTTCAGGAGCAACAACGTAAAGCGACTTGAGATAGACAACTACCTTGGCTCCGTCGTGTGTGCCCGTGACAATGGTCGGGCAGATGTTATCATACTTGCTGTTGTCCTCGTCAGACGGTTCAGTCAACGTCCATCCGGTGGCTTCAAACATCTATTAACAGTCAAGCAATGCACGTCATCAATGCAAAAATCCCTAAGAACCGATCAATAACGAAACCCAAAATAGACAACGTAAATACAATCGTTCAAAGAGGTGAAAATGTAAGAAAATTAAACAAAATAACCCAGTGAAACCGTAAATATTCACCCACAAATGCATATTAATACAATAGATAGCCAATAAATAGTTAAAAGGATATAACCGAAAAAAAGGAGAACCTTGAGATCAAGCGGGTCTCCGCTGAGCACATTGTCAATGGTGGTCAAAGAGTGGCACGTGGCCATGCCCATCAGCAGCATCGGCGGCTCGTACGCACTGGTCGAAGTTCCCGCTGGCTGTGAAGCTGGCGGCGGTGTGGACATTCCACTGCTGGCCTGCTGAGGCTGGGTGGCAGCTAGAGCTTGTGGCAGTTTAGAAGGGGCTACAGAAAACATCCGAGCGTTAATCGCCAATCATTTTCTTCTAGCTTGTTTACAAATACGAAAGATGAATTACTTTTTAGCGGAGGAAGGAAGCGGTTCTTGTCGGCCACGGGAACAACGCCCCACAGATCCAGTCCGTCCTCGGTCAGAGTTCCAGTCTTGTCGAAACAGACGCAGTTGAGCGATCCTGCCATTCAATAGAAAGTTCCGAAAAGACAGGTTAAAAAACTGTATCAGTATTTGTATATTACGACTTGAGTACAAGTCCTGATTAAAATCGGAACTAAAATAAAACTTATCAACCGGTTCAGTTAAAAAATTACAATGGAAATTCAAAGGGTATATTAAACGATGAAACCATCTAATTATCAGTTGAAAACTTCCGAAAAAAGGGAATCTGGATTAAATTTCAATGTTGATTGCTAGACATTAATTTTAAATAAGAGTTAATAATGACGATTTAACGGATAAATGGTTAATTCAGATTTCAACAATACCGGAGACGTTGATAGATCGCGGTGAAATGCAGTAGATCCTCCTCTTCTTAAGCCTCTCCTGAGCCAGGATGATTCCGGCGGTCATGGCGGCCGGAAGGGCAGGTGGGACGCAAATGGTGATCAAATCAAACGAGTGGTAGAAAACCTCTTTGCCATTTTCGCCATTGGCCAGCTGTCCAATTCACAACGTTTATTGCATTCACTTACGATACTGAAATGTGACTTTTAAGTATAATCACATTTCGTACTTACGGGAGTTACTGTCAAAAGTGGATGGAATTACCCGAGCAGTGACGTTGTAGGCGAATCCAACGGAGGCCAAGAGCGCCAGGAAGCCGATGAATCGATAGGAATCCCGTTCAAACTGGAAATCCACCGGCGGCGGGTACATGATGGCCGACACCAGCGAGCCTTTGGACGTCATGAAGCCCGTGCACGTCACCACGGCCATCACCTGTGTTCCGCAGTTCATTTATTATTAGCTGCACATATCGATCCAACAAACGATACTGGGAAATTTATTTTCAAAAATGACAATAAAATAGAAAACCCAAATTTAAAAAAAATTACTTGTAGAAACGAGTAAAAAAAAGGTCGCAACATTCAAAATAACAAGCTTACAAGTAACATTTAGAAATAAAAATAAGTAAAAATGAAAAAAACGAATGAGATTTTAGGTTTTGAACGGCAGAAATAATTAGGAATGTGGAAACTGACTTCAACTTGGCTAGTTACCTTCTCGTCTTTGAAGTAACGCGTCTGGACCACCTTGGTGCCGCAGAAGAGCGTGTGCCGGGCGTGTTCCTTGGTGCTGTAGAAGATGTCGCTACGCTGCGGAAGTGGAGTCTTGGTCACCGGAACACTTTCACCTTTAGAGAGGAAAAGAAAAAACACAAGTAAATTTGCTATTCACTACATTGTATTTGTATACAAGATTAACATAGCAGTTACAAAGTAAAAAAAGTGATTGAACGAACCTGTAAGCATACTCTCGTTGACGATGCACGTGCCAAAGAGAAGAACGGCATCGCAATGCATGACGCACCCGTTGGCCGGGACGACGATGATGTCGCCGGGAACGAGATCTTCGGTTCGCACCGTTTCGAAGTTGCCGTCGCCGCGACACACGGTGATCAAATCGCTGCCGTGGACCGTGCTTCGCAGTTTCTGCTGATTCTGTTGTCAAAATAAAACAAATTCATCGATTACTTAAGAGCTCAATAAAGCTTCAAGAGTAGTAATAGTAGACACCAATGAGGGTGAATTTACCTTTCGTGTCTGATAGATAGTCGACACTATACCGGCGGCCGACATGACGATGATGGCCGTGGCGAACGAGTAGTAACTGATGAGGAACCAAACGATGACTGAGAAGACTTGGAACACGTAGAACGGGTTGATCACTTCGAGGAGGAGCAGCTCAAAGGGACTCTTGACAGGAACGTGGATGTAATTGGAATCAAAAGCAACTCGCCTATTGATGAATACAAAGCAAATTAGCTTCCAAATTCAGTGACTCAATTCCATCACTAATTGACTTGTGCTTATTACCTGCGAGCTTGCTCATAGGCCGACAGTCCAGCCAAGCCCTGCTGAGCGTCGGAAACGTGCAGAGACGTAGTGGCCAGTCCATGGCCCCAGCCTTTCAAACGGATAAACTGGAAGTTGCAAGGGTCCCACAGGTAGCGCATCTTTTTGCACGTGAACATCCGGATGGTCTCCGACTCTAGTGTGTCACACAACTGCCATCATTATTCACCCAATGCCGGTTAATTTCGATTAGGTTTACCAAGAAAAGTTCCATCGGAGAGGGGCAGAATCAATTTGCGGTCATTGCGGCGGATATCTCCCATGGCATGGTCGTTTACGTCAGCTTTGGCGCTTAACTCGCTTTGGTCTGGATCCCTGTGAGAAAGTTCAAGTTCAAATCAGGACGCTTTTTATTGCGTTCATTTCTATGTTTCAATTGTAATTCCAGATAATTAAACTTGACGCTTAAATGATTAAAAATGATTACTGAAGGTCTCGGCCGGTGAGGATCTTGATCTTGCGTACATAGATGCGCCGGTATTTCTTCTGGAATATTTCCTGAATGAAAAAGAGAGACTTTTAGATGAAGGATCGACAAGTCGGCCACTGCGATTCGACAACTCACCACGACAAGGATAATCTTGGCTTCGTCGAGAGAACAAGGCACGTGAGTGCATTTCAAATACCACTCCTCAAACCAGTGGAATACAATTCGTAAAAGTCCCAGGGTCATCAAAATGAAGATCCACGTCACTATCTGTAGAAGTAGGCTCGGTCGATATCCATGTATTTCCTGTCGACCAACACGAGATGTTACAGAGGAAGCTCGGTCTCACAACCAGTGAATACTAGGTTACCATTTCATCTTGCTCTCCTGCGTTGACAATCGAAGATACCGCATTCTTGTCAGGCGCCACTGGCGCCGCGTCTTTACCATTTCCCAAGACCCGTCCATTCTCCTCGCCTTGTTTCACGTCTGTGCATAAGAGAAAAAGGAACTGGTGAGTCAATACGGTGGTTTACAAACAAGTATAAAGACGGCAGACATTGAATTTTGGTCAAAAGCGATTGTGCCGCGGGTTCCTCCTCGCTTGTCTGGTGTCGCTGCCGGCTCGAGAAAAAGCGGGCCACGCTCTTGGACATTGCTCACCCGCTAGCCAACACGCATCAGGTGGGGTGGCGACTTGCAGACACACTACGTTGTATCAGATCGCTCTTATCACCAATACCACGACTCGGCTACAGCAAGCCTTTGAGTGACTAAATAGGACCAGTGAAGATAGTAAATGCCTATGTGGCGTGCGCCAATGAGATTAATCGATTGTGACGTCGTTTCTCCCCCCTCCCTGTGTGACTTTGCTATATGCCCACCTCCGTCCTGGTCGACAAGTACCANCTGCTAACAAACAAAAATAAATGTTCCTCCTAATAGTTCTGTTCGCTCTCCGTAGATGGCGCCAAATTTCGCAGGCCAATTAAAAGCTGAAGATTTCCCCGCGCTCTTCAAGTGCTCGGCAAGTCAGCAAAAAACCGTGGGACCTTTTATTACACCAACGGGAAATTGCGTCGCAGAAGGTCCTTCAAACTTTAAAAAATGATGAGTCGGATACCTGACAATTCGCTGGCTGAACTCTGGTCGTCGCTGAGCTGCTGTAGTTCGACACTGGCGCTCCGATGAGGGCGGGGCGACATTATTCCCCGAAAGCAGCAGAGAGCGGCCCTGTGCCCAAGTTTCACACTTTAGATAACTTCAGTACCTTGAGACAACTACAGATATCTGATGAATGCAGACGCTAGATTGTTTACTCGAGCTTAAACCACACTCTTACTGCTTGATAACAGATGTCCGAGCCTCTTTTTGCCTCTTGCACTCGGATATCAAAGCAGCATACAAGTAATTACCATCAATTGCTTAATATTGCACTGACAGGTACTAATAATATTTTCAACCACATAATATTACAAAGTATCTTTCGGTGAGTTTAGAAAACGTCACGAAGACTATAGCTTACCCGCCTGTTCAAGGATTTTTTGGAGGAAAGCACATGAACCGAACACTTGTTTGCTTCTGAGTTGCACAGAGCTCTGCCAAGGCAGTAAATTCGGTGCTCGTGTAAGCCTCTGATAAGAAACAAATAGTCACGTATTAAATAAGCGACTTGTGGCAACAGACTTTGACACTTGGCTCCCAGATAGGGCCACAGAGCACATTTAAAGAGACTATAATAAGAGGCTAAAAATACGCGCTAGCCATCGGCTTAAACAAACTTTCTTGATGTTCATTTACGAGTTGTTAAAGCCCTCTGGTACGGACAATAAGTTTCTTTTATTGGGTTGTTTTTTTTTTCTACCTGAACTGCTTTGAAAGGGAAATGAAATTCTAAGCATGTACTTTCTCTTCCTAACCTAAATTCGGCTGCTGCGACGTTGCCAGATTTCCTAATTCTCCAGCCTGGTATTCCACGCAGCTCACTCAAGGCACTGAATTAAATATATATACAGAGTAAACAGAATTGATACTAAGTAAACACTTGAATATTAGAAACGCTTAAATGAGGATTATTTCTAAACAAGTAAAATTCGATGACAATGCTATCTACTGTTTTCGGACCTTTTTGAATTGAGATAAACTTAAAGTTTTAGATATCCTATTCACGGTTAATTACCAGGTTAGTGGGCTTAGTACTGTCTATACTTCCTACAGAATATGTCGGAATAAACTTCGTAAATATGAAGGTTAGTGGAGCTCGTTATGGACTGAAGCGGACTGATCAAGTCGGCCACACTGATTCCGTTAGAAGCACTCCACCCACTGAGCAAGGTCAAGCCGTGTCAAACACTTCGTATTACAAGAAGGTACGATGCCACGGGTCACGTGAAAGTGCTAGAAGGAAAATGTCGATCTCTCCGCCTCTCACTTTCAAGTGTAATGTTGAAAACTAAAGGCAGTGCATGAGCACAGCATATGATTGTAATTTCGCACAAGTGTGAAACACAGCATGCAGAGGTTATCTTCAGAATACAAGACGGGAAATAAACTGAAAAACACATGGCAAGTGAGTGAAAAGAAATAGCATAAAAACAGGTTTTCATGTATTATGTATTACCCAATTCAGCTTACACGGGGACGCGGTTCTATCTTAAATCTTTGCTCAACTAAAACGCTCTTGACCACTTGGTTATAACTGGGCAAAATTATAAGCATGTAGAATATGGTTATTTTCTCTGGGAATCTTGTATCGCGTAGTGCTTTTTTTAAGGGATGCGGCAACCAGATGTGTTGACATTGGCGGGCCAGTCGCAGGCCAGAACAGCCTGATTCCAATAGAGGCCAGCCGAGCAGGTGTAAATGGTTGGTACACCTTGGACGCACCAGTAGTACTGTGGAAAAAAAAAACGTCAGATTTAGAAACCGCAGCTGCGGGTCAGTAACATCGCTGTAGCGTGATACAGTGCGTGTTGCATTTCGCGCCGCATGTTATAAGAGCATCTGTAACGTGCAAAGTCTGAAAGGCACCTTGTTGCAGTCAGCATGAGGCCAGTATTGCTGGACACTGCAATCTACCGGGACATTAGGATCTCGGGTTGTAGTCGTAGTCCTCTGGGTAGTCGTCGAAGGACCGGTGTAAGGAGTGGTTGGACGAGTCGTTTCGGGTTTCCACCAAGTTACCTACAAGACCATGTTACGTCAAACATTCATAACGGGATCTGGTCGGTGGCAACGAATTTGTCATGCCTTGTGTATTTTATTTATGTACTACCTGGGTTGTGGTGGGAATTGGCGGAGGGACAGGCACCGTATAGTCCTTCATTCCTTCGTAGATGACGCGCATCATGGAATGCGGTCCCTTGCCGCAGAGATTGCGGAAATCATCCATGTCAATAGCCCAGGTCATAGCGCCTCCGTAGCCACGAGCTCGGATGTAATCCATCTTGATCTTGAGCGAATCTTCGTCTTCATAACCGATCCATTGACGATCTTTATTGACATTTTAAACGGTAAGTTTACATGGTAAGAGTTCTTACATTATAGACAGAGGAAGACCAACCTTTGTGAGTGAAAGGGACGAGACCAACATCGTCGTATCTCTTGACCCATCCATCGGCAGGGTTCAAAAGTCGAACACAAATCTATTGAAAAAATACCAAAAAGCTCATAGTCCTTCTATTCAACAGTTATCGATGCAGTGACTTGCCTCAAAGTAGGACATGAATCCCGTGGCATTGGTATACGGTCCAGGATCTCCACCACCAACCCATTGGACAATAGGCGCTCCCAGATTGTTGTTGTTTGCGTCGCCCAAAGTATATGTTCGTCCGTAGAAAGGTGTTCCGACAACCAGTTTGTCTCTTGGGCAGCCAAACTCTTCCCAGAGAAGGAGTCCATCGTTCTGATGAACAGTATAGCTAGCGTTAGTTTGGCAACAAACAGAATAGGTGGCCCAAGTACTTAATGTTATTAAGGTTCTATTAGCCAGTAGTTATTGCAGCGACACAGGAATGGAATTACACAAAACTATTGCGGGTCTAGTGCACGCTTACCACATTGAGTTTTTCATAGGACCACTGGTCAAGGCCAGGTCTACGGTACAGCTGAGAGTGGACATCGGCAAAACCGACCCAGTTGCCTCTCAGGTCATAGGACATCACATGGATGGCGTCAAGAATGCTGTAAGTGCCAAGGATATGTTAACAAAATTACCTTGACGTTCACTTAAGGAGAAATACCTGCAGAGTTCTGGAACGTGGTAACCTTCCTGGAGCCGGAACTTGGCTACAGGTACAGCAGCAGTCAGTTCCCAACCTTTACCGACTGCCTGGAAAGCAGCGCGAAGCTCCTGAACTAAGTAAAGAAAGTTATCCTTGTCGGCGAAGGTGCCACCTCGGTCGGCAGCTCCAGGATACTCCCAGTCCAAATCGAACCCGTCAAAACCGTACTGGTTCATGTACTCTAGAACAAGACCATAACGCATCAGCAGTTTTTTTTGTGTATATATAACCCGTCACTCAGCGTTTCGCTGCAGTTCAATAACAATATCAATGCTTACCGACGACACTGGCAACGAATGTCTGACGACGGGAAGGCATGGAAGCCATTTGCGAGTATTTCTTGCCCCCTTCTCCCCAGCCTCCGACGGCCAGCATAGGTTTTAGGTGCGGGTACTTCTGCTTAAGGGCCACGAAACGAGCATAGCCACCCTCTTCGATATCTCTCTGTCAACAAACGAAAGTACGTTTAACAGTTAAGTTTCTAGCGATATCGTCAAAAAGTAACCATAAGGCAGGCGTTCTTAATGTCTAACCTTCTCGTCAAGGACAAGAACCCCCCAGGTGACATTGCTGACACCGCAGAAGGAATAAATGATGTGGGTGCACAGGTCGCCAGGAATGTCCTCGATGTCGTAGCTTCCAACGTCGGGTCGGTACACGGCCCAATTGCTGAAGTAGCAAACACGTCGAGCTAGGCGGCTGGGTAGTATCGTGCGCACGTCGTTCTCCTCATCTAGTATGCCAAGTTATGTATACCGCCACGGCTTCAAGATGATTATATTAGCAAGCTGTACCTAACTGAACGGCGAAAGCTCCGTGGATGAAAAGCAGCACACCTGTAAAGGTCACCAAAGCCAACGGCAACTGCATTTCCTCAAACAACTACACAAGAAAAATACGAGTTATACGTATTTCATCAACTTCAAGCAAGTTAACTAGCGACGTATACCTGAAACGAGCAATAACGAAGAAACTCGTTCTACCCAACCGGTTATACCGAATTTGAACGGTACTGAAGAGATGTTCCTCTTACGAGAATATTAGACAACTGGATGAAACTTTGTTCTGTTCAGTTACCGTAAACCGATACAACTGCCATATGGAATGACCCATTACACGGGTATTTAAATACAGTCTGGTTATCTTTGACTTATCAGAGTTTTACATCACCGTCCAAGATAGGCTGGCGGCAGCCTTACACCGAATTTTTATGAAGACTTGTATAAAAAGAAGAGAAAGAAAACATCTGTGGGAACAATATAACTCTTAAGTGGTTTAATCACAGGTCTCATAAAGGCTTACCTCAGTTCTATTTCCAGACTGTGAATCGTGCAAAAGCAATTGATGCTATACAGGAGTTATGTGACCTGTACAGTTTACATCTCGGTAGCTTTTATACACTTGACGCTACGTTGAGAAACGTATAGAGGTGCAGCGCGGCCGATTGACGTTTGGTAGTTGCATGTGTTTCCAGAGAACCATCGAATGTTTTCGCAAGAATTCTATGAACTATTTGCTTTGTACTTTCTAATTCACGTGCTGCCAATCACACCGAAGGCAACTTGATATATCTGACACATGAATAGTTATTACATAATATAAAGCTGTTATCGAATAACAGGCTAAAGGTTCACGCGCGACAAATTATTCTGTAAGTACCGAAAAGAAGACCGTTTACTGAGCTGTTATCGCAACTACAAACATTGGTTCAGTAAAGATATTGCTTTTAATTATGACACCACTTCCCTTGGTCGCACTGCTGTTCCCGCGCCCTTCATGATAATGGTGTGAAAGGTTAGAAGCAGTTTAGCAAGCGCAGTAAATGAATTGTTTATATCTCCACCGCTTGGTTCATTCTTTACCCTGCCATTGCATTAACCTTCCAAAAGATCCTTGAAAACAACAAAACGTACTGGCTATAATCTTAACGGATATTCCTGATAAGGCAGAGCGTGACCTTGACGTGCGTATTTTTGCAATCAACTTCGCAGTTACCACGTTCAAGTTCAAGGAGGACGCACCTTTTCTTCAAATGAAAGATACAAGGAGTTGAGTGCACAAGAGAATCCGTTGCACTTGAACTAACCGCAAAGGGAGCGCACATTCATAAAGGGCATTTGCATAAATGAAACGGTTAGCAGCTGTTGTATTTTCACGATCGATATCGCAAGACTTGTCAATCAATGTCTTGCGCTTTTAATTGAGAGTAAATGAGTGCGTCGTGCGTAATTTATAGCATCCTTTTTAAACTAATAAGCATGTTACGTGTCCGTCATAATAGTCTGAGGATGATGTACAGTCTGATAAGGTGCATGTCTACACAGCAATCGGAGTAGTGCGATGATGAAGACAGAATAGATATGCACTGTGCAGGAAGGAAAGCTGTTGAATGCAAAGAAGCCAACGGTGACTTGTATGTGAAGTGGTTTCTGCGCACGTCCTCTGACAAACGCGGGTTGGGGCATCAGGGGGTCTACCTTGAGGGCGGCTCAACCGGGTCTTGCCGCCCAGGTCATCAACTGTGCTTCAACCTGTGCGGTTGTGTTTTCCACCGCGGTGGTTCTTCTTCCTCAAATCTGATCCATTTTGAATTGTCACTTGAACCAGGGCAGGGATGAAGGAGATTCTCAGCCCCAAAACACCCGAGAAGAGAGAAACCGTGCGCTTTAAACGCTGGGGCGCTGGTTTGAAGAAATTGAAATTGGCGCCACAGCAGAATGACACCAATCAAGTGACCAATATTCACAAGCGCAATTTGTATGTCGTCGCCGTTCCTTTAATATTTCTGTTCAATTTATTCGATTTCGTTATTTATCACGTCTTTTGGTGGCTGCTGGCTGCGCTGCGTCTCGTGTCATTTGTTTTGGTTGCCATGGGCAACCGCTGGCGACCATCTCGTGCCGGCCGTCAATCGCGTGCAGCAGACGACCTCTGTCAAACATTCAAAAACAAAAGTCATTTACAGACATCCAACTTCGATTCTGCGATCTATCTGGATGACCTGGAAGAAATGTGGAGGAAACACGAGGAGAACAAATCCGGCCAGGTCCTTACGCTTCAGAAACAGTATCATCACAAAGCGTTTGAACTCATCTCCAGGGCCTTAAAAATTGACGAGCAATCGCAAGGTAGTAAATCCCTGGTACGCATGCCAGTCGTTTTCAAACCTTAACTGTTTCCATATTAGTACGTTGTATATCAAACCCTTAATTGAAGTCCTGTAGAGAAGCTAATTCATCTTGTGCGAGGTCTTCGATCGAGCTATTCTGAAATCCCGTCATACATCTGCGGGGACTGTAAAATAACATTTGATGTTGCAATTCGTAGAAACATTTTAAACAGTTGATCAATCAACTGGTGTTGTCACTAAATCACTATAGCGTGAAATCTGTCATAAATGCATGTTCTGAAAGAAGGTGCAGTTCTCCCCGAGGTTTTCGAGAGTTTAAATTTGCTCGAGCTGCGGACATCGATAGTCGCGTGAATTATATATTTTTTAAGGTTGGTCATAATTTTCCGTGAAAATGCTCTTCTTCATGCAATATAACCCTGGGAAAGGAAACTCACGAATTTAACAACTAATTGAACCTCTGAAGCAGAACCGTTTTTTTCGGTAGTTTCCGGTCGTTTCGTTTTCATTTCGTATGTCCTTCCCAGAAACTGGTAACCCATTTTCCAATAGTTGGGGAAAAATCAGTTTGGTCTAGGCCCCTCTGTCATAAGAAATTTCTATTCAGAACCTTCTAGGGTGTTTACAGGGCTCGTCTTAAGGACCCTTTTTAGACGTTCAGAAGTTATTGAAGAAAGGAATGTCCAATTTTTAATCCGTACGCAGTGACCTTTGTGACCCCGGCCAATGAGGCGGCCTATTCATGAACATGAGAGAGATTTATGGTTTATGCTGCTTCCATTCATGGACACGGGAAATGAGAAAAAGGAAACTAATTTACGACCGGTTTAGCAAACGAATATGAAATATTAGTTAAAACAATAAACACAATGCCTTTATATACTTAAAACTAATGTATTTGAATATGATAATATACTGTTATTAAAATTATAATTTATGATATAACTATAAATATCTTGTATTGTACTGTGATAACAATACAGTTACAGTGAATTCAATACAGTTTTTATCTCATTGAAACGAAATTTAAAAAAAAGACGCACTTGCACAATTCAGTCAACTTGGAAAAAGTCAGTCTAGTTTTTAAAAAAACTAGTCTGTTCAGGTCTAGGGAGCGTTTCTTTGTTGCTCAGCTCGAAAGTCGTTCACACACACATGGAGATACGCGCGAGTATTGATCCGTCCTGGGTAATGTATAGAAGCCAGTCGCCCTAGTAATTCCTATGGCACTATCCCCTTAAATCACGTAAAGCCCTTTGTGCTGCCACAAAGTTCCACCCATCTCCACTTCAAAGTTCCAACTTTCCACGTGAACGACTGACCCTCTCTGTGGAACTGTCCACAAAACTATAAGAATTTAACTTCATTATTTATCTAGTTAAATAGATGACTTCCAATAATGTTACTGATGATAAGGAGATGATTATTTGTTGCGGTTTTGTAATTGTTCCTGCTTTTCTTCGTGTTGACAGGAGACAAAAGCCTGGCCATTCAGCTGTACAGACAAGGAATAATGGAACTGGAATTGGGCATCGCCATAGACTGTCGCGGTCAGGGCGAGAACTGGGAACGTGCTCAGCGTCTCCAGCAGAAGATGAGGACCAATCTGGAGATGGCCCGCGATAGACTGGAATTTCTAAGTAAATTCGATCTCTTGGTGTTATTTTTAACCTTAAACCAATATTCGGTTCTATGTATTTATTTCGCTTTGTTTCTGACTCGGTTGACTTTGCTTGTTTTTGTGTTTGTGTTTTCGTTGTGGATGGCCCAATCTTAGGCAGCATGGCTCATTTGCACCAGTTGGCTTTGTGTGACGTGCCCGAAGAGGAAGACACGCAGGAATCCGAGAGCGAAACCCCGCTGCAGCTGGCCGTCTATCATAGCGATCAACCTCAGTCTCAGCGTCCGCAGAAAAAGGCTACCAATAAGAATCAGAGTCATCAGTGTAAAGCTGCTGGCAGCACCAATGCACCTACACCTGCTGGTATTCTTCTTACTCTCCAGGATTTGGAGATCTGGAAAATCTTGAGTTGTCTCCTTCGGAAATTTGAGAGAATTTTAATTTATGGCAGTTTACCTTTTGTTGCTGCTTACTCTAGTTCCTGTTTTCAATTGCTGCCCAAGTTATGTCAGTCTAACCGCCTGTCTATTTGTCTGTCTGTCTACTTATCTACTTATCCATCTGTTAGCCTAATTTCCCAACTATCGAGTTAACTTACAACCTGTCTATCTACCTGTCAATCTGTCAGTCTACTTACCTTTAATAAACCTACCCATCTATATATTTAACTATCTGTTTACGTACCCATCTATCTGTCTAGCCATCCGTCTATTTATCTATCTATCTACTTGTCTACCCACCTATCAATCTGTCCAGCTATCTGTCAATCTATCAGTCTACTTACCGTTAAAAACCTACCTATCTATCTGTCAATCTATCCAGGCTACTTACCTATAAAACAACCTACCTATCTATCTATCTATCTATTTATGTGCCTGTCTATCTGCTTACCTACCTGTCTTTCTGTCCAGCTGTCTGTATGCCTATCAATCGATAGATCTATCCAACCATCTATTTGCCTGTGTCACACCTAGCTACCTACCTACCTACCTTACCCATCTATCTGTCCGTCAGTCTACTAAACCCGTTAACTCTTTGAAAAAAAAACCGTAGCCATCTATCCATCTATCTACGTATTGGTCTGCCTGATAATGATCTAGATTGGGCACTAATGGCTTTTGCTTATTCTGTCTAGGAAGTGGTCGGAAAGTCAGCGCCCCGTCGGTCCGTCGGCCCGCGCTGAGCGCCAACGTGAGTCCCAAAGCGCAGGGTTCGTCCACCTCGGCCAGGAGTCAGACACTGCCCCGCGCCAGTCGAGCCACGTCCCCGTCTCTGTCGAAAACCCCACAGCAGCAGCACCGTCGTCACATATCTGTGCCTGTAACTTCAATTGAACATTAGCATGACTTATTCGTTCATATTATCATCAGTTTTATCTTGATATACAATTACTCTTAATTGAACCTTAAGAAGGTGAATATCAGTGTAATCAACTCCACAGAGTCACGTGGTCAGTAAGCCCGCCCCCGCAGCCAAAGGCCGCAAAATGACCCCGCCCATCAAAGGTGTGGACTCGAAGCTGGCGTCGCTGATCCTCGACGAGATCGTCGACAATGTGGCCGCCATTAGCTTCGACGATATTGCTGGACTCCAGGTGCGTCAACCGCCTTGAACATCGTATCTGTCTAACTTTAACAGTCATTACCTTAACCTGTGTGTATGAAAATTACATAAACTGTTATCCCATTTCCCCCTACAGCTGGCCAAGCAAGCTCTTCAAGAAATCGTCATTCTACCGGCACTGCGACCGGAACTATTCACAGGATTGCGTGCTCCAGCCAGAGGCTTACTGCTGTTTGGGCCGCCAGGTAGAATCAGCCTCTCTGCGTGCAACATTTACATCGCAACAATTCAGCAATGTGAAGTATATTTAATTACAAATTGATATCGTTACCAGGGAATGGGAAGACTATGCTGGCCCGAGCTGTTGCCAGTGAATCCTGCGCCACTTTCTTCAACATATCCGCGTCGAGTTTGACGTCCAAGTACGTCGGTGAAGGTGAAAAGCTGGTCAGAGCCTTGTTCGCCGTGGCCAGAGAACTGCAGGTAACCAACTTTTGCAATGCACGCTGCAGGTCAGTGAAGACAAAATACCAGTTCTAATTAACGTACTTGATTGGAACGCTTTAGCCATCCATCATCTTCGTGGACGAGATCGACTCGCTGCTGTGCGAACGTCGCGAGGGGGAGCACGAGGCCAGTCGGCGCTTAAAGACCGAGTTCCTGTGCCAGTTTGACGGCCTCCTGTGCACTGCGGATGAACGGATCTTGGTGATGGGTGCCACCAATCGACCGCAGGAACTGGACGAAGCCGTTCTGAGGAGGTTCCCCAAACGGATCTACGTGCCTTTACCCGACCCGTGCACTCGGATGACGCTCCTCAAGAAGCTGCTGGGCCAGCACAATGCTACCCTCAGCGACACCCAGTTGAAGCAGCTGGCCCAGCAGACCCAAGGTTACTCGGCCAGTGACCTCACTGCTTTGGCGAAAGATGCAGCACTCGGACCCATTCGAGGTGATATTAACTCATATTATAGTCCATGTTTCACTCCTCCTGACGATCCTTTCACGTGCAGAACTGGGCCCGGAAAAGGTGAAGCAGATGGACCCGGCCAAAATCCGACCGATAACATCGCAGGATTTTAGTGAAGCGTTGAAACGAGTACGGCACAGCGTTTCCATGACGACGCTGGAAGCCTATGAAAGATGGAACCGCGAGTACGGCGACGTCAGCTTATGAAGTACAGAATAAAGAGTGTCATTCACTTGCAATGCGTCACTGGTTGGCTTCAAAGCTTTATTAACTAATTTTCTGCTCAACTTGTATTGCGTTTGGCGCTCCTTTTGTTGTTGAAGCTTTCGAAAGAAAAAAGGGAAATGTTGCCTTGCTTTTTATAATGCCGAACTTCGTTCTTTCAAAAACACGCCCCCGAGCGAAATGTACTTGTCCATATATAACGTTCCATTATACAAAGTTGTAGATGTTTATTTGCTCATAGTCACGTGATTTAATACACCTTTTTTTAAAACATAACATGAGCTTACGTGGACCTGAGATTGTCGTCAAGCTATTTCTTCGTGCCCGGCGTTAAAACCGCAATTGTTGCAGTAATGAGCAGGTAAGACAGGTAACCTGAACGAAGGGAAGGGACGGATTACAGTAATATTAGAATAATCAATTACTCATTGATTCCTAACAGTTTTACCTGACTTTCAGAAGTGGTGTTTTATCCTCTTTTCTAACCTTTAAATCTTTTCAATTTTTTGTAATTACAGTAACAAAAGGTTTTAAAATTGTTTGAATGTTGTGTATGACGTTTCAACAAAACAAGCATATACTACTTAATGATCGAGGAGTCCATAGGCGCGAGACTCGAGGCCACACGATAGTTATTATCACAATTTCTTCTTTAAAAAATACTTCATCTATTTGTCTATATTGTCGACCCGTGAAAACTTGTAGTTAAAAGGCCTTACCATTTCAAAATTTTACATTGATTCTTGTAATGCGATACATAGCCTAGTGTTTCGAATTGGTGTTCTTTTTCAAAAAGAACACCGAAAACGACCGTTGCGCGCGCGCCCTTTTTCGAACCAACCAGGAGAACTCTGTTTACTCTAGTTCCAATGGAAAATAAGCGCAAAAGAAAGGTAACCTGGATTAGAATACCACTGGATAGTCCTTATTAGGAATTGTTGGTACAGACAGACGAGGTTGCAACAGATTTTGACGAGGTCATAGCTTCTTCGATAAGTCGTGTCCTGCAGCACAGCATCGATCCCAGTTTCCGTGAGGCTTGCTTCCACCTTCTCGGTGTTAACAATTCTGGGGATGTTAAAGAGAAACTCTATGAAATTCTCAGCAGCCTAGCAGTGAAATCTAGCCAAAGCCAAAATTCACAGCACTCGCTGCAGCCGACGTCGGTACTTGCGGAAAAGCCAGCGGGAGACGAAACGGTAACACTAAGACACTAAGACGTTCTTGGGTTTATCATGTCTCAAGTTTCTCTTTAAGCAGGCCCCCAGTACAGGATCTTGGTTTCAGCAAGCAACCAATGATTTATCAGATTGGCAATAAGACAGAAAAATAAACAACACGTGTTTCAGTCAATATTTTATTGAAAACACTATAATACTTTAATACATATGACCGCTATTCGACAACTGCCATTCACTTCTTCTTGTCTGATTCGGTGGGTTCTTCTTCAACCGTGTCGAGCAGCGCCGAACGAACGCCGACCTTCTCGAGCTCGTCGATGAGTTCTCCGCTGCGGTGCATCTGCAGCATGATGTCACAGCCTCCGACAAAGTTTCCACCGATGAAGATCTGAGGTATTGTCGGCCAGTTTGAATACTCTTTAATGCCTGCAATGTTAGAGCATGTTAAGAAAACCCACAGTACTGGGAGGAGGTTATGTAAGAGTACCTTGTCTGATCTGCTCGTCGGCCAGGACGTTGTGCGCGTCGTACTCGACCCCGTGCATGCGGAGGATCTGCACGACAGCGTTGCTGAAACCACACATGGGCTGCTCAGGGACTCCCTTCATGAAAACGACAACCTTGTTACTTTTGACCACCTTGTCCAACTTGGACTGAATGTCCTCTGTCGAGTAAAATCGGACTGATGAGAGAGATGCTCTGCTAAGAGACCGCAAGGTAGTTTGGCTGGTAACAACTACCCGCCTCATCGCTCCAAATACAGTGGCCATGTTTATTCTGCCTAGATTGTGTGGAATTGAGTTTTTAACACAGGAATTTCCAAATACCGAGGGAGAAACGCAAATGCAAATGTTTATTTCGTCTGCTCGTGAGTAGCCGGATGCGAGTCCAGACGGTTACTTTAGCCAGTAACAGATTCGGTGAACGCCATAAGTATAATTCAAATTTAAACTCAATCTAAACATCATACGATATCTTGCTTTATAAACCACAGTTTCCTTTAATTTTTAAATAATTCATGACTCGTATATACCATGAAATACCAGTGATGTCGAAAGCAGCGTGACTAACCTTAAAATTTGACGAGAGAAATCAAAATCTGACAGAGTGAAATAAAACCTAGTATTTTGTGTCAGAGCTCCCTAAGCTCTTAAGCTTGCTTTTTGGTTTTTGGCCATTTTTATGCGGCAGCCAAGTAGGAAGAGCTCCGCGACTTTTTAGTTATTTTAACAACTAGAGAAACAAGCTTAGCAACATAGGAATAAATCAGACTGTGGAAAAGTTGAGGGACCCGACACAACTAATTAATCAAGGATTGCTAGTAGGTACAGCAGCTCCTTCCCAAACGCGACTTTCAAAGGAAAAAAAACATCAGAAAAAGGCCTCCGTGAATTTTTTGAGACACCAACCCATTCATTTTCGTCTGGTATTACTCTGCAGTTTGTTGTTGCGTGTAATGTTGGCTACTGCAATCCATCTTACTGGGCCCTTTCACTCTTTCGTCTGTGTATCCGCTTTGGCTGAAGAGGACTAGAAAGACTGTTGTTGCACTTGTGCATAATGGGAACCATTAGCAGTGGCCTCATAATGAAGATCCTTGTAACCAGCAAGTGTTGATTGGTATGCGGCTGTCCAGGATAGCGCTTTTAAGCTAATACGTTGTGCGCACCCAGCTCTCGCGGGATTACGGGACGGCGTGACGAAATTGGTTTCTCTAAAGGCGTTCACTGTGGCCCCCTGTTGCCCACTCTCCGCAGCGCGACAATGGTTCAAGACTTAGTATATAACGGCAGTGGAAATGAAAACTCGCCACTGCTATTAAGGTCCATCATCTTCCATAAAAGACGCTGCAAACGAGATATTATTACGGGGCGAGCGCGCTGCTCAATTGTTTTTCATTAGCACTACAAGCTAGCAAGAGGCATTTCTCATTTAGCGCGGCCAAGGCGACAAAAGTTATCAACCAATTCCTTCATTTCCTACCGACGCCACGCCAGATGCTCTACCGCAGATATCCGCTGCGTTTTATTGCAACTGCATCGGAAAAGGCCAGCAGGTTGCACCCCACGTATCAGACTAGCAGATAAATTAAAACTGTCTCCCCTTCTGCCCATTCTCAATGTATCGAGAACCAAAAGGATTCATCACAACTCTTAGCCAATAGACGGAACGGAAGTAGAGGCAATCATTCACCACCCCTCGGGCCGTAAGAAGAGCCAAAGCAAAGTAGAAACAAGCAATCAATAGATCATGGTCGGTGTATTAAAGACGAATCGCTTGATTAAGTACGTTGCTAAGCGAGTTGCTCAATAGACTGCTGCTATAGTGAGTCCAAGAGCGGCTCTTTTGATGTGCCAGAGGTTATTTCCTTTTGATTAAGCAGTGCCATCGGATAGGAGCTTTAACGTCGAACGCGCGCCGGGGACAATCCAGCCGCATGGTGCAGAAAAAAGAAGCCAATAGCTTATGAGGCACGAAATTAGGAAACAACATTGGACGCAGCTGCCGTGGCGCTACTTATAAGCGAAATAAAAGCAGGGCATATATATAAAAAGCCAGAAGATGGAATCTTTGGCCTGTGACCGTGCTACGGGGCGATCAATACAATAGCGTAAGTATGCTGCTATCGTTTGTTGTTTCTTTATTGCAACATGTTATTGCTTAATGGTCTGGCCGCGGTGTGTCCACCGAGTGCTACTCAAGTGGCACGGTTCACTGGTTTATCTCGGCCAGCCTATACACAGCCTTCAGTCGAGCTGTATTTAAATGCAGTGATGAATTCCAAAATAGCTCCGCTGCTCCAATTGATGGTGCTCCCCGTAGCCATATGAAGGCCACCAGAAGGCAGGACACGCAAACAGATCATTTGTCACCTGCTACGTCCGTGTTCACATCAAAGGTATTTGTTTCCCACTGGCTGATCCAACTAAAATAGATCAAATTCACTTACCGTCCGACTCGGCCTGTGTCCTCGCTTGGTTGCTCATTGTCGTCACCTTAAAAAGATTTGCATTTGTTCCCTGGGGAGAAGCGCCAGTCACTGAGCTAACTAAATACGCTACGCTCTGCTTCGCCGTCTTCTATTTCTTCACAAACACAAATTGCACCAAAGGCGCACTACTTGAGCGTGAATGACTTGCACTAGACTTGATGTTTATGCTGCAGGGAACCCAAGAACCCTTTCTGTATTTCCATTTTGGTGACTGAGAAAAATACCAGATTTGCCCCAACAGAGGCTTTGTGATCTGCAAAGTGACACCCGCCTAATGACACATTCTTTGAGACTGTTTAAAGCAGAGTGCACGTATAGACAAACGTACAGTCTAGATCATTAAAAAGGATTCAGTTTGCAGCATCAATGATACTACCACTTTTGACATTTTACTATGGCAAAACCTTTGACTCAAACTTGTTAAACTTGAGGAGTTATAGCAATTTAGTTGGTCTGCACTCGCAATTTTTCGCATAGCTCTTGTGCGCCAAACACAAGGTAGGTAGATAGATAGGTGATAGATAATTAGAGGTATAAAGAGAAACTGGTCGGGGAGAGTTTGGATAAAGAGGAGGAAAGACGGGAGAAGAAAGAGAGCTTTAAACTTCTGCACTGAATCAAAGATGCAAAAGAATCAGCGGTCGGCATCAAGAGACCATAGCGATTGAGACAAGCTGCGCCAGCTTCATTTGTTACCCTACGTGTCCATGAATAAGAAAAACAAGGGCGGATCAAGTAGACTGTTCAAAGCGAGTGTTGAAGAGAGCGGCGCAACCATTGAACTGTAATATAATAATAACATATTTGCAATGGGCCAAATTCCGGTGCAGGCGCTTTGAAGGCAAAGAAAGCAAAAGGCACGTACTGCACTAGTCAGATCCTTTGCATGTGATGCACGCAAGCAAGCAGCGTCTCCCCGCTTGAGCTGACTGTATATTATGAAGCATTTTCACTACGGCACCCCTATTCCGCCGCACTTCTTTTCAAGGGGCGCTGCTCCCAGCGTGACATCAGAAGAGTTGGCTACCCCTCAAAACTGCTGCATCTATTTGTCGCCGAATCTATTGCGTCACACATGTACGATCGTTGCAATTTTGGCTGTTCTTGTGATGCAAAAAGAGGCCAGCCGAATCGCATATCCGTTCTGTCTTTCAACCCACTGGACGAACTTGTATTATTATTGATTGAATTTTACAATTCTGTAAATTATTGATGCGTTTTCTAGTCTCTGTTGTAAGCACAGTCACTTTGAGCTGTACTAATGTCCGTTGTACGAACTAAACTATTCAACGATAGAAAAGAAGAAGCAGCCTGGTTTCCTTTGGGCTTTGGTTTTTAGAGTGATATTATTTGAACGACGATACGCTCTATAGCCAAAGCATAATTCGGCGCAACAAGAGGCGGAGCATGTCGCAACTGCCTAGTCTTTACGGGCGCATCGAGCAAGGCAAGCAGTTTCTGGCCAGCCCAGCGACTCGTCACACGTCTGGCCTCTTGGTGTTCAGTTGGGGATTATTCAGTGCGGGCGAAATGATATGGGTCTTCCCGGTCTCTAAACTTGATTGTACAGAGTACGCGGGTTCCACGAGCTAGTTAATACAGCCACACTTGCGGCGAGTGCAGTATAAACTTTAGTGCAGTAATTTAACTGCTAGTCCATTCAGGCAAAATCGTCGAACGACAGTCAGTCAGTATCGTTAACTGCGCCAGTTGTACACACTAGAAGACACTTTCGTGCCTAGTCGATAGCAGGAGCCACGAAAAACTCTTGATTGTGTGCTAAAATGGCACGGACTATGATGGCTCTGCAGGGAACAGGAAGAGCGGGTGGAGCGTTCGAGGGGTCCGCCACTCTAACACTTGTGTGGCTTCTTGTGTTGTTCGTCAACAGTGCTTCAGCTAGTTCCACCACCGATAATACTACTGAAGAGGACACTGCTGGTCAGTGCCAAGATGGCTTGATCTTACCCATGTGGCGGCCCTTCGACAACCTGAGCACCGGCGACCGTATCGCTCGCGGTCTCGTTTATTTCTTAGCCATGTGTTACCTCTTTGTCGGAGTATCCATCGTCGCTGATCGCTTCATGGCCGCCATTGAAGTCATTACGTCCAAAGAGAAAGAAATCACCGTTCGCAAGCCCAACGGAGATAGCCAGATCGTGGTGGTGAGGGTCTGGAATGAAACGGTAGCCAACTTGACCCTGATGGCTTTAGGATCTTCGGCTCCCGAAATTCTTCTTTCCATCATAGAGGTTTACGCTAAAAACTATGAGGCTGGCGACTTGGGCCCGGGTACCATCGTAGGTAGCGCCGCCTTCAATTTGTTTATGATCATTGGTCTTTGTGTGCACGTTATCCCAGCTGGAGAAGTACGAAAAATCAAGCATCTTCGAGTTTTCTTCGTCACGGCGGCCTGGTCCATTTTTGCCTACGTTTGGCTGTACGTCATCTTGGCCGTGTCTTCCTACGGGGTAGTCGAAGTCTGGGAGGGTATCTTAACTTTCCTCTTTTTCCCGGCTACCGTCATCACAGCGTACGTTGCTGACAGACGTCTTCTTATCTACAAGTACCTCTCCAAACAGTACCGCATGAATCGACGCGGAGTCATCGTCGAAGCCGAGGGCGATGTGGAGCTAGCCACCAAGAGCAATGGTGTTGAAGTTGGCCTCAAAGTTTTCGAGGAAGAAGAAAACGACGAGATACGGGAATTTGAAGAGCATCGCCGAGAGTACATCACTCTACTTCGTGACCTTCGCAAGAAGAACCCCAGTCTAGATATGCGATCTCTGGAAGCACTGGCGCGGGAAGAACTTGCTAATTCGGGTCCGAAAAGTCGCGCCTTTTATCGAATTCAAGCAACTAGGAAATTAACGGGTGGTCCCAATCTAGTGCGCCGCGCTATTGACCGTACCCACAGCGACCTCGCTGAAATTGCCGCTTCCCCCCTTTCAGCTATCTCCAAGGAGGACGAGAACGTCATCAGGATTTGCTTCGATCCGGGTCATTACACTGTTATGGAAAATGTGGGTGAATTTACGGCCACCGTTCGACGTGATGGAGGGGACCCGAGTCAGACGGTCCTGGTCGACTATCGCACGGAGGACGGTAGTGCTAACGCCGGTTCCGACTACGTGGCCGTCGAAGGGACTCTGGTCTTTAGTCCAGGAGAAACAGTCAAATCGTTCGCCATACGCGTCATCGATGACGATGTTTTCGAGGAGGACGAACATTTCTATATACGCCTGAGTGAGGCTCGTTTGGCGCCTAAAGGAGGAAACAACACGCCCGTCAATGGAGATGCCGGACTCACTCCTACGTCACATCACCCATGCCAAGTACAACTAGTTGCACCTTCTTTGGCCACGGTTATGATCCTTGACGACGATCACTGCGGCATCTTCAACCTGCTCGAGAAAGACGTCGAGGTAGTGGAATCTGTCGGCACATACGAACTGAAACTTTCCCGCTGGAGTGGAGCACGAGGTCGAGTGGCTGTACCTTATCAAACCATCGAGGGAACCGGCAAGCCCGGCAGGGATTATGAAGAAGTATCTGGCGAGATTATTTTTGAAGATAACCAAATTGAGTAAGTACATTGAACTCCTACAAGACTACCTTTTTTTAAACTCCTGTAAGTCGACTGGCAGTGCTTCGAAGACATAGAGGAACGTGCTCGTAGATAATCGACAAAGCGACTACAGTAAACGGAATGTCTTATTACGGTCGACTTCACAAGAGAGCCCTTCAATTAACCGAACAAATGAATCTTTCGTACTAAGAGGGGGGTGGGACAAGCATTCCCATCACTGACGTCAATTAAGGAGCTTATGACATTCCCAACCAGCGATTCGAGTAACCGGCACTTAGTTTTAAAACAGACTGATACATACAGTTCAAAGCGTATGCTATAGACTGGTGATGCATCTTCAGCTCGCTAACAGCTGTGCAGCACAAAAGGCACAACAACGACAGAAAAAGTTCGCTTGCTCCCCATTTGTGTAAGGTATATGTATACAGGTTCTGCTTCCAGTCGTGCTTTTTACGCTAAACAACAATCTGACAGATTAAAGAGTCCCCTCTCCCCCCAGAAAAAGTCTTCAACACAACACAACAAACCCCAGAAAAGCTCGTCTCGTGTTGATAACGCTGCAGATCTGTCATCAGTAACGCTCGTCAACACTTCTCACATCTAGTGCTCTTTGCGTACAACGTAGACAATTACTGGAGGACCTGAAAATATATATTAACTATAGCTCCCATTGGGAATAAATGTACATAGCTAGGAAAATCAACCCAAAGAGATACGATCAATGATCCGGTTGGACAAGTTAGATGCCCATGCTCTTTTGTCTTGTTGTCTTAATTTAATGTCTTGATCTTACATATTGCTTTTTTGGCCATGGGGTGTAACAATGGCGGTCTATTGATTGGGTTCCATATACTACAGGTCTTTACGACAGCGTTCCAAAGCCGCTGTCGTGGAAAGAACCGTAAAAGAATCTTGTTTTAAGGCACCCCTAGGGAGAGGAAAAAAACTTGTTTAGCTTAACTTACAGAGGAAGCTAAGTTCGATTGTTGCCAAGGTGTAAAGCCCTACATGTAAACTTTGCATTGCATGGATCTGTGGACATGTGAAACACGTAGAGCCTTCTCGAGGAGAAAGACGTCACACAGTTTTGAAAGTTAGCCGGACTTTCTTGGTCAACAAAGCAAGACACGAGCGCCCACAGATGCATTGTCAATATTTGCCATCGTCCATAACAAAAGCTCTCGCAAAAACAAGCAGAGCGTCCTGTTTGTGTGCACTACTATTCTCCGCCATCATGTTGGCTTATCCCTTTTCAACACTGCTTACGTTCCAAACGAGACTTAAAATTTTTGCTCCACTGTTCCCGCAATTACCTGAACAGTCAGTTGCATTTTATTTCCAATCCTAGAACTGCTTCAATTACAGACTGCTCGACCGCATACCATTCAGCCCTTCCTTTGGGGTAGCAGAGGTTCCCCGTTTAAAGCAACCGTAACAGTCAGCGACGTGCTTAAAAAGCATTACCGGTCCTGACGTAACCTCCCGTCGAATGTTAGAACTCGGTCACATTATCATTTGAAGTGGGATTCTTCCAATAAGCGACAATGTACCATAGGGTTACCCAGTGGTTTCTCATATGGGCTTTGCTTTGCAATTAAGACCTTCCCTCTATTTTTGAGCCAATAGGACCAATCCAATTATTCTTTGCTCGTTCAGGTCTTCATTTGACAGATTATGAAATCCTTTGCCACTTGTGCAACGTAGCTTTGGACTAGGGCGTTTGCCCCGAATTGAAATGCACGTGACCAGTTAGCTTCTCTGCGGGTTTGACGGCTTGGCAGGCTGTTGGCAATTGGTAACAACCGTCCAAAGTTGCAATGTCTGTCTCGTGTTTGGCCAAACCTGATGCGACCAATTCAAATGAAACTATTGACCAGTGCATGTCAGCAGCGTTGCTCTCCTGGGATCCCCTGTTGCTATTTTGTGCTCGACCTGCCTCACTTTCTCTCTCATGGTTTGTGTCAGCACGATAAAGTCTCAGACACAGCCGCGTAGCCAGCATTGGGCACATTCGTTCTGTAGTTTGTCTTGGGAGAGAAGAAAAAATGCCACGCCACACGCTGCTGTTTTTCTCACCATAAGCAGAACATAAGCTGATAGAGCACCTTATATTTCAATCTGACCATGATTGTGAGGCAAGACTGACAGCAAAGTTATGGACGTAGGTTTGGTGTACGTTTGTTACATAATTAGGAATATATCTTAAATAGCTACCAGAGAATAATAAAGTGAAGAACGCTGGGTGGCACATGCACAGTTTCATCCCCAGGAGGTATGAGGTACAAAAATAAAATCCAATACAGACGGGGGAAAGAAAATAAAAGGCAGGGAGGAGGGCTAGGCTTGGCTCGTGCAGCTTAGGTAAAAGGGGCCAGGCGAGCAGCTTTCGCAGCTGTTTATTTTTGGTACACATCGCGTCGTATGCGACATCAATGGCAGGTTGAACCACACTCATTTGGGCCCCTTTTCCTTTGCCCCGCTACCAGCAAAATGCCATCCAAAATTTTCAAGGACTTCTGCAAATAGCCTCTTATGCCCGGGATTCTTGACCCGCAGCTATGCACGTCTCTAGGGCTAAGACAAGGCAATCTAAGTCTAAGGCCCTTGAAGCAACTCTTATTGACCAGCCTAATGCAACTCGGCCCGCTAATGTGTTGTTGGGTTCCATTGATTCTTCCTTGTCCTACATTCATTTGAATAAAGCAGTTGTTTAATAAATATAATGCCCGGCTCTTTAAAAGAAGTGCGTGCCGTGCAATCGCTGGTGCACGAGAGTGCCATTTTAAAGGCTTCGGCTAAGTGGATTTGAGCCGTCTTCTTCATGAACAGCACGTGAGTCTTTAAATAAATAGTTTTTTCCCCTGCAAGGACTCACTCACCAGTGGAAAACATTCCGTTTTTTGGCCAATGGCGCTTTAGTAGTACGTGACACGCCACTATAACTGGTCGTATCGGAAATTAGTATCATCTATTATTCCTATTTCAGACAATAACATCTCCCTGTCATTCATATGTCTTTCTACTGTAGGAAAGGAGAATATAAGTGACTACCAACTTTTAAACTGAAAACGTTCGTTTTTTGTTTTGGGTATAATTGCCACAAGGTTCTATTTATAGGCGTGAAGTAGAGGGTCTGCTAATCCCCAAACGGACCGAGATAAGAAAGAAAAGGAAGAAAGTCTGTCTTTGTAATCCTCTGGTGTGTCTTTGTGAAGCGTCGTGGGAATGTCAAAACCAAAGAGGGAAACGCAGAGAGCATTCTGCCTGTGCCAGTGGCTCCTACACTCGATGATAAGCTTTTTATTAAGCGTATCGTAGCGGTCGAGATAAGGCCGTTCCCTTTTGACCGAGTATTATTCTTGCGACTGCGACGAGTCTAGCCTGCAGCTTATAAGAATGCCCCCGCTAGCTTGCAAATTGTGTCCCTACCAGGGAGCAGCAGCCTAAAAATACGACGACGCGGCCTTTCAGAGCAAGACATTCCCGGCTGCTGTAATGAGCTGCTCGACATCTGGTCGTTGTGAGCCTCTGTCCCTACGTCCTTGCATCTCGTATCTCTTATGCCACGCTGCTGATATCAAACTTTAACAGATAACCGTGAAGAAAAACTCGAAAGTATAAAAAAATGTCTCCATCCCAACCGACCATCTTCCGAATGCAATGAGAATGCGAATGCCAAATCATAAATCATGTCTCTTCCATTATTCCAACAGGCAAACGATCCCGATTCAAATCTTGGAAGAGGACAGCTACGAGAAAGACGTTCTCTTTTATGTGGAACTGGGTGAACCCCGTCAGATAGGAGGTACTCAATATTTACGTTTGCTGACGCGACTTGTTTATAAAGTTTTGCTCACTATATTTATTTTGGTAGCTCGATGTTTATAGTTGAGTTTTACATTTGGTTGTTTCCTTTTGACATATTAAGAGGTTTGCGTATTTTGTAGTCCCTTTCTTATCATCTGACCCAACCTTTGTTTTCTTGCTCTTTTCATGGTCAATTTTGTCTATTGATCGACGCATTGCCGTTGCCCGTTTTGGTTTTTTTATCCCTTGCTAAACCGTTTGGCGTGAAACTCTAACCTTCAAGTAAGTTCCGGTTTCTTTTTCACCTTTTTAAGTGGTAGAGTGTGCTCTGGGGCTTGACTAACACAAAAAAATTGGATCTGTCCAGACGTTTTAGTTCCCGAGGATCACGTATCCAATAAAGCGGCTGATACGCTGAGTCACGACGAGAAAATCGCCATGCTTGGAAAGCCCAGACTGGGCGATGTCACTCGATCTCAGATCAGGATCAAGGAGAGCAAGGAATTCAAGGTATTTGACAAAAATGTTGACACTTGAGGTGAAAATCCGATAACGACGACTGATTGGCGTAGAATACTGTCGACAAATTAGTTCAACGCGCAAACGCATCCTTAATCGTCGGTACTTCCACGTGGAAGGAGCAGTTCATCGAAGCGGTAACGGTCAATCCAGGTAGGTTGCTTCTTTCTTTTTCCCTAACCTTGTTATCAGATCGATTCAGCCACTCTTTTATTCAGACTTGCATTATGCTATTTTCATTCGTCGACGAATTGGACAGGATAAAAAGTATGTCAATAGCAAAATCAATAACAGGATTGGCTCCACTCTTATAAAACAAGAAGGCACTATTCTGTTCCCCTTCCTGCTTACTGGTATTCCAGTGTTGGTGTTTTGTTGTTCTTAGCTGGGGCGCGTTTCTATCTTTGCAAAGAAAACAGTAAGCTAGACTGGGTAAACTGACAAACGAGTTGGTGGTGTCGCATGACACAGACATACCTCCATGTGGAAACGTTTGTTTTGCTGCTCTTAGATGACGGAGACGAAGACGATGGCGAGGCCAAAATGCCTTCCTGTATGGATTACGTCCTGCACTTTCTGACTCTGTTCTGGAAAATCCTGTTCGCTTTCGTGCCGCCCACAGGTAACGTGTCCAAGTAGAGATATCTTTTCTAAGAAAAGACAAATGTTGACCAGTGACTAATCAGTTTTGAGCTTCCTACAGAGAAATTACCCGTCGCTATCCTAGCAAACAATTAGTAACGAGTGTTGTGATACTTTTCTTAGCTATATATGACGGTTACCTCTGCTTCGTGGTCTCTATTATACTGATCGGCGCATTGACAGCGGTTATTGGTGACCTGTCGTCCCACATGGGATGTACAGTAGGTCTCAAAGATTCTGTCACTGCTATCGCCTTTGTGGCCCTGGGTACAAGCATCCCAGGTGGGTTTCATCAATAGGACCAAATAGCAAGTGCATCGTGGAGAACCTCACTGCCGTGTGACGTGGCACCCTTTCGGAATTCAGCTGTGTCTAGCCCAGTTTAACCAGATCCTTGTTTAACTTGACCTTCTCTTGTAGTTAGCCAAGGAATTGGTAGTTGGATAACCGAGTTGGTTTGGTCGTTGTCTAACCGTTTGAACTGTGGCATCTGACTGACTGTAGATCGCTGTGGTGGCTGGCTCTGCTTCGTGGTGGCCATATGCTGGATCGGTGTGCTGACGGCCGTTATTGGCGACGTCGCTTCGGCATTCGGCTGCTCTGTAGGCCTTAAAGATTCCGTCACTGCCATTGCCTTTGTGGCACTGGGCACCAGTGTGCCAGGTACACTTCATTTCCTAGCCTACAAAACACGGCAAGCTTTTATCTGAATATTACATGAGCACAGCCATCATGACATGCGCCCTCCATTGATTTACGGTACAATATTTCACGCCAGCAGCAGAGCCATCCTTAAAAAAGGATGACAGCCTATTCAAAACCATTGGTCTTTCATAACTTTCGTAGAGCTTTACTTTTACCTGAAGTACTTGCGTAAGTAGTCTAACGTGCTGAAAATACCGGTGTGGCACTGTAGTCCCTTATGCCGGGGCACCAACACAGCAGAGTGCATTTTACTTATACTAACTAACAGTACAGCAGTTAGACCAGGATAACTAACACAGAAGTTGTTTTCTGAAGCATGTTTATAGCACACGGTAGCCAAGAAGAGAATTCTGTGCCCCTTAATCTGGTTGTTACCACGACTTGCTCAAAGACTAAAGCTTGATTTTATTACGGTCAGATACGTTCGCCAGCAAAGTGGCGGCCGTGCAGGACAAATACGCCGATGCTTCAGTGGGCAACGTGACCGGCAGCAATGCTGTTAACGTTTTTTTGGGAATTGGCATCGCCTGGTCTATTGCTGCCATTTATCACTGGATTCACGGCCGAGAGTTCAGAGTGTCTCCTGGAAAGTAAGTTCATCTCAGCCAGCCGGGAAACCAGCTACGTGATAAAACTGTTCAGTCTTTTTCTGTATAACAAGTATAGTGACACACTGAGCAAAGCAGCTTTTACATTGTGCCCTATCGAAAATATGACGTGCTCAAATCCGATTAGGGCAAATTTCAGTAAATTATGGGAATGCCATGTATTGTAGCATTGTGTACGTTAGCAAGATGTCACGCTCACGCGACTCTGACGCCAGAAAAATCCAACCCTAACAAAAACGAGAGAGGGGTTGCATGAGTGCACGCAATTCTCATTGTCATCAAATCACTTTTAAGGCCAACGTCAGAAAAGAGAACCAGTCGGGGATCCGCGTTCACGAAGCACTAAACTCAACAGCGATAGTCAAGAACCTCTCTTATTGCCGCTTCTCTTACCCTAATCGGTTGCAGCCAGACTGGCGCGGCAAGCGCTTGTTTAAATTCTCCTATCTCCCGTCATTTTCCTTACAGTTACTCGAGCGGCCATCAAGGAAGCCCGAATCAAATTGTATCAAACAAGAGCGGGACTTCTTTTTCAGAGTTAGCCAACCGTCGCACTGTGAGGGACAAGGCGATTTGCTGCTGTCAAACAATTCGCAGCCGTGTAAGTGGCACGAAGCATTGTCCCTGTGTCCCCTTTGCCCCTCACAACGGCGCAATCGATACGAAAATATATTCCGACGCCGGGGCAAGAAGGGTGGCAGCTTGATTCTGGTTCGCACATACAGGAATATTAATCTGCGCTACGAGTTTCCAAATCCAAATATTACGCCCTACTGCATTGAATCCTTCCATTTACATTCCAAATAAAGCAACCAACTCTGGTTTTTCTGTTTATACCTAATGGCGAGTTGTAGGCATGGCTCGTATATAGCAGAAGTTGCTATCTGGTTCATTGTAATGCCTTCCGCAGTGACGTAAAAATTTTTATATTTTTCCCTGTAGCCTGGCGTTCTCGGTAACCCTGTTTTGCAGCACTGCGTTCATCGCTCTGGCGGTCATGCTACTTCGTCGCTCCAAGACGGTGGGCGGAGAACTGGGAGGACCGGCAAAATTCAGAGTCCCTACAGTCCTTCTCTTTGTCTTCTTATGGCTCTTTTACGTGGTCATGTCCTCACTGGAAGCTTATGGAGTTATCACAGGTATTTTGACAGGCCAATGTGTGACGCTGCCGGCGAAGCCCATACGTCATCGTTATCTCTTGACAGGGTTCTAAAGAGGCCATTCGCCAGGACGCCGACGCCATAGGTTATTATATTCCAGCAGATGCTACTATTTACGCTGGCTTCGTCTAACTTGTTCAATCATGATGGCCGGGATGGAGTGTTACCTCAGTTCAACGCGCAGTCTTACTCATCTTCTTCAGTTCAATTTTTTGGTCAACGTGTCCTGTTGGTGTCATTGTGTGTTCAACTAGTCGCATACTTGGGGTAATTGTCGTCCATGTTAAAAACCACACGTGCTGAAATCTCCCTCAAAGATGTGGCATTCCCTTTGATTTTGGTGCAACTGGGCGGGTGAATGACCAGCGAGAAAGTCAATTTCGATGTTTCATGCAGTATGTTTTTCCTCTCAATCGACAAAGAGACGCACAGACGAAGAGAAGCCAGCAGCACGTCTCGGAAACATGCCGCTCGTTGGTAAAGAGGTTCAGGATTGTCATGGGACCGCAACCACGAACTAATAATCCGCATCTCCTCCTTTCTTCTGACGACTAGTCATTGTTCTTGTAATGCACCAGCGTCCATTTGCAGAGTTTCATTACTTCTCTAGCTTAACTCCCTTTGTACACACAATGCCTGCTTCATTTCTTGGCCATATCAATGTCCTGTCCCCCGCTTCCCTCTCTCTATTGATTGTTTTCTGTTGACTCAGTGCACGATTAGAGGCTTGTTTAGCGAAACAACGAAAGAAAGTAGAAAATTCTATAAAAGTGTGCCTAAGATACTCGTCGCGCCAACAAAGTCTATTTTATTGAAAACACAAAAGATGTATTCTTGAGAAATATTTTAGTCGAGCAGTTTGCTAGAGACCGTGTTAGCATAGCAAGCAGAAAGAGCCCAAGAGAAAAAAAAGCATGCGAGGTGTTCTCTGCCAATTGTGCTCGTTGTTTATCTTCCCCTCCCTTTGGAATCTGTAGTGAACATTGTCCTCTATATCCTTTTTCGTGTTCTTGAAACAAACAAAAAAAGCAAACAACATATACCCATGTGTAAGCGTGTCTGTTATACAAATACACACTACTGGTTGTTCCTTTCAGCTCTTAAAATGATTCGTGCAGCAGACTACATTGGCACAAGAAAGTCGATGCTGCTGTCGAAAACGACTTGACGACTAGAATATGAAACGTGGCCCACAAACTTCCCCACAGAAATACGACGAGAATTGAACTAATGGAAGAGGCGCGGTGCGTGCTTTTGACACAACTTTCAAGCGAGTCTGCTCCTCTTCATAAGTAGGGTTGTAGTTCTGTTTAAAGCCCTCAGTGTTATATCCCTAACCTATTTTGATTACTTGATCGACGACTCTGGCAATAAAATGGACCTCAATATATGTTTTAACAAGATACACGTTATGTAACGGAGGGAAAAGGATGCATTTAGCTGAAGCGTAGGCCTCCAACGTCATTACGGATATATGAAGTTGGGCCACAGGTATAGTGGCTCTGGGCGGGAGCACGTTTTTTGGGACGTGGATTTAAAGAATGTGCTGGAGAAACTAGATTAGGCTACAACTTGATTTCGAACGCGCTCGTGCATAATAGACCGCCCAAGACTGTACCGTAAATTAAATTCAAAAAGTGTATCTTATAATCAATATGGAAAACAGAATTGAGCACCCTGCGAAGAAATGACGTTTTCTCGCGCACGATTGCATTATAGTTATTTGGGCAACCAGATTTGACTACTTTCTTCAGAAGTGCTTCCTTAAACTATGTTTATCGAAACTTCTAGCTTCTATATTATGAAGTCATACATTAAATTATATGTTAATAATTAAAAGTAAAGATTAGAACTTGATATAAGAAAGTCATTTTAAATGAAATCTTCTCGATTGTAATGTTGAAATGCGCGTATAGTAGAACTATAAAACTCCTAGGCAGTATAGACCGGTTATTTGAACATTGTTAGATTGCAATCAAGATCAATACTACGGCTTGCCAATGCTTAAAATGTACAAGAAAAGTTGTTAAAGTTGATGATGAAAAGAGTAAGCCCGTGTATGGCCCAACATTTTTGAAAGCTGGCAACCCTGGGACGGTTGACTTGGCAGATGGATCTTGTGCTGTTCTTGAGAAGTTAATAATTTGATTCCGGGACCGGTGGGCAGTTAATTCAATAAGCCGTATGGTTAAATGTTCCGCTATGGAAAGAACGAGTTTTCTGCTTTTATTGCTCTTATTTGTGCCTTACATTAGCGCCAGATTGTCAAATCTACGAGCCTGTGCCGATCCAGAATGCAGAAGTAAGTTTTCTTTTTAACTTTCAAAACAGGCCAGCTTACACGTCATCGCTATTTTCTCCCCGGATGAATGATTTGAGTTAATTGAAAATTTCTTTTAGGCCCACTGTCCTTAGGTGTAACTGTCATGAACTACCAAGGAATCGAACCCGGCATGCTCTCGTTCCGAGCTGGCGATGAGATAACCATATTCAGCAAAAGCGCTGGTGAAAATCCCGACGTCTGGGGAGCCGAGGTAATTTTGCTGTTGCAATGTGTAACGTTATGGTAATTATATTGAAATCCCTACAGATACGGGGAAGACGGGGGTACGTTCCCAAGCGCTTCGTCCGAGAGATGAAGGTTTACGTACGTCAACCGCTGTTGGAAGTTCCTACTGAGCCATTTCTGGCCCCTTTTACCCAACAACCTGGATTGCCTATGCCACACATAAATGTGCCGTTGATGCCGAATGAAGCTGTTGTCGCATCCGCAATGGCGCAGCAGCTGCAGGAGCCGCAGCAGCACTCGAATGTTGAGACCATTAGCACAGCGACAGCTGGTTTGGACGTGATGGAGCCTGCCGTCTTGCTTGATTCCGATTCCAACGCAACTCAGCAGGAGGAAAAGCAGACAGACGAAAACATCCCTGTTCCCGAGGTTGACCCCGCTGCGGTTTCTGACTCGGACGTCAGCCGGGCCAAACCAGAGGATGAAGTACTTTCACCCGGACCCGAAACTGTAGCAGCGGAACCCGCAGTCGAGGAGCCTAGTGAAATGCTACCCGTGGCTGTTAACGAAACCGAAGAGAAGGCAGTCGTCACTGACGCAGCTCAGCCTATTGCGAACCTCAATGAAGTGCCCGTCGAGAACATTCAGAAGCCGGTGCCATCACAGGATTCTTTCCAGGAATACGAGAGATCATTTGGAGTTCCTCGTAGGGTTAGAGCTCTGGAGCAAGATATTCCAACAATTAAGGTTGCGTCGAATTCTTTAGATGATGAAAGCCAAAGGGTGGTGCCCGTAACCGAGCAGCTGCCACAACCTGACGTCCAGAGGCAAGTCGAAACTGGTGACATAGGGAATTCAGAAAACCCCAGTTCTCTAGCCACTGAGACTTTGGAAGAGAAAACTGAAGACAAAGGGTTTCTTGATAAGGCTCTCAACTGGTTAGGCATGGACGACCAAGTCACGGAGCCAGAACAACAGGCGCAAACTATCAGTGACCCAAGCAACGACGCGGCTGAACTCCTCAAGCAGATCGCTTCCTTGGATCCTTTCAACCCGTCCAACAAGGAATCGCCGGACAACCAAGAACAAATCGGTGACCAACTTGATACATCGACAATTCCCACAGCGACTGAGAAAGACATCGGCAACGAGCAGGTCGAAGAAGATCTAGTGGTCCCTCAGGATCAACAGGAGCAGCTGAACCCCGAAACGACGGCCGACGAAAGCCAGCCAGAAAACGGTGATGTTTCAGAAGAAGATGACGAAGATGATCTCTCGGAAGAAGCAGTCGAAAGCGCTGAAGAGAAGGAAGAACCTGCAGCTGAGCCCGTCAGTGCGGACCAACCGGTAGAAGTCAGTACGCAGCAGGAGGATGCTAACGTTAAAGCTAGCGAAGAAGCACCAGTTGTCACGGACCGAACCCAGGCTGGCGAGACTGAGGAAGCAGCATTAAACGGTTCAAACGGGTTGGAGGTAACAACAGAAAAACCAACAGCTGAAGTTCAGAAAGATCAAAACGTAGTAGAACCGGCTGCCGTGGACCAAGATCAAGCTCCTACGGTTACACAACAGGAGCCAGTACCGGTAGAACAGCCCCAGGAGGTCAATGCCGATGCCGAAGCTCAAATTCAAATTGAGGAATCGTCTATTCCAGTTCCAGGTGCTGGAAACGTCGAATTGGAGCCCGTGCTGCTGCAGGAGCTACCAAATGCTGTGATTGAGGAATCGGTCGCGCAGCAAGATGATAACAGTTGGAAGGCTTCCACTGTAGGAGAAGTGCACCCGAACTTGCAGAGCGAAGTTCCTCAGAGCACTTTTGTCGCGGACGAGCTGACAACCGGTCACGTGACTAGTGATGATCAGCACGGTGCTGATGATGGTCATGACCACTCCCATGACGGTCACCATCATTCTCACGATGGGCACGATCACAGTCATGACGGTCACTATCATTCCCATGACGGTCACGATCTTTCTCACGATGGACATGATCACAGTCATGACGGTCACGATGATGAGGACCACCAGCATCATGATCACGGGATGGGTCACGGGCACTCGCACGGTCACGGTCATGGGCACTCGCATATTCCAGGTTATATCCCGGGCTTTGGACATCACTACCGCCGACAGCAAGCAGTCCAGCAAGAAGCAGCGCAGGAGGCACCTGCTGTTGTCGATCCGCAAGTGACAACCACCGACTATGAAAATGAGCCTCAGCCGCCGCCCGTTTATCATTACGAAGAGACTGCGACGGAAGTTCGCTACACTCCACCGGCGCCAGTTGACGAGTACAGCTATGTGGCGCAGCCGGAATCGCCCTATAATCCGGATAGCTACCAAGGTACGTAACAAGAGTCTGTCTATCTATTTGTCTATCTATCTAGATGTATGTCTATCTACATGAATGATTTATCAAGGAATTATTTGACTTGTTCTAGACGCTGTGCCACCTCAAGAAGAAGACAAACCCAAACCTCCTGAAGCTCTTTACCCGGAGTCTAGTACATCGTCCAGTGAGCAGGGCGCTAGCGACTGGCTGGCCTCTTCGTTGTTCACCTTGGTGCCGGCGTTCTTGGACCTGGAGGGCAAGTCGTCGTCAACCAGCTCGGCTCTACTGTTTTCGCTGTCACTGGGACTGGTCACTTTCCTGACGCTTTACTACCTGATTCAGAAAAGCTCGCGGGAGGGAGCGCTTTTGGCCAGGATCAGCCAACTGGACACGCAACTCTACGAGGCTCAGTTGGCCAAAGATCAAGAGAATCCGTCTGGAGACAAGCTGGCCGAGAACGATGCGGCCGTACTGGAGCTAAAAGAGCAGAACAGGAAGCTGGTCGAACAGCAAGCTGCTGTGCAAACAAGGTCCTTAATTAACTCGAAAATTAGTTGCTGAAAGACTGTTTTAGCTGTGAAATTTCTATTAGTTCCGTTACACAACAGCAATCTTGTTAAAATAATCGTCTTTTGTTTAGTAATTGAATGTTAGTTTTTTTCTAGTTGTCAATCTATCTATCCATTTATTTAACTAATTATCTGTATCGATGTATCCATTCATCGGCATATCTGTCTATCCCTATCGATCTATCCCCTATCTATCCATCTATATATCTATCTGTCTGTCTGTCTGTCTGTCTATCTATCTATCTACCTATGCAATTTTCTATCTATCCTAACCTATCTACCTATCAATTATATATTTGTACTCTATCGATCTATCTATGTGTGCGTCTATCTATCTGTATCTACCTAACTGTGTTTACCTATACATCTGTATTTAACTGTCTATCTACCGATCCAACTACCTATCTGTTCCTCTGTCTACCTGCCTATCAATATATCTATTTAACTTAACATTTTTTTCCTTAGATAGAATCAGAGCTCACAATATCAGTTATTCTGAATGGTAACGCCTTGGGTATTTACAGACTTGCGGACTTGCAGCAAGAAAACGAGAAACTGCTGGAAAGTAACGCCGCCCTGGAGAAGGAGCTGGAAGCCGCTGCCGAAGCCGGTCTGGAAGTCAACAACATGCTAACGGAGGTGCTGGCCTCGCAGAGCTCCGGCAATGACATGCGAGAAGCTGTCGAGGCGCTTCAGCAGCAGCTCAACAAGCAGCAGCTCACCATGGAGGCCCTCAATCAATCCTTTAGTGCCAAGTGCAACGAGAACGAGTTGCTGGCTGCTGAAATGGAAGAAACCAAAGAGGAGCTCGAAAAGTATATTTTGACTTGAAAATTTTGCAACTGTGAATAATAATTATTCAATTTTTTTATCAAAGAGTAATATGTGAATAATATAACGTTCGTTTCCATGTAAGACAATGTATATATGTTATGTAGTGTAATAGGCAAGCGTATCAAGTAGGATTGCATAATGTAGGATCGTTTTACTTCAAGGACGGAAAGCAGTCCAGGCAGAATATTTGAATTGAATCCTCTACTTGTAAAGTAGTATAAAATCTATAGTAACAGCTGTTTATAAATAATATAAGTTTATATATAAAGTACGATAAGTAATGTTATTAATTAAGTAGTACTTTAAAATGTACGATCGTTTATTTCCAGGGCAACTCTTCGGCTGAAAGCTGTCCAGGCGGAACTGGAGGCGCTCAAGCAGACCAGCCGCGACTACCAGAAGAAGATGGTGGCCAACGAGAGCGAGCTGCTCAAGGTGCGCACCGAGAACGAAACCCTGGTCAACGAGAAGCGTTCCCTGGCCAATCAAGTGACAACGCTTAACAAGGAAACCCTCGAAGTTAAGGAGAAACTCAACAGGATGGAGAAGCATCTTAAAGTATGTTACCTGAATGGTCAACTCATCTCATTAGATTTAGTGATTCAGTTGAATTCTTTTATAAAAAAATGTAAGTGAAAAGGAGTATTTGATATTAATGTCGTTTCTCTTAGGAGAGGGACGGTGAAATCCAAGTACTCCAAGAACTGTTGCAGCGGGGCAAGGGTTCCAACGAGCCGGCTTCTTCGCTGCTCGACTTTGCCCATCTGAAAGCCCAGTTGACGGCCGCGCAAGATGCCAGGGACGATCTCGAGGCCAATCTGAAATTTGAATCGCTCGAAAAGACGTGAGTATCTCGACGCTTTCTAGTAGGGCAACACGATTCTACTGGCCAGAGTTAATTGGATGATTATTGCAACAGGAAATTGGAAGTGGCACACGCGGCGCTGCAGGCAGAGATGGAGCAGCTGCGTCAGACGGCTGAAGTGTCCACCAGGGCCAAACGAGAGGCCGAGACGCGACTCGAGGTGCTTTCCACTTACTTCAAGGAAAAGGAAGCCGAGCTACACAAGGAGCTGGGCAGTCAGGAAGCTAAACGAGCTCTCACTGAGGAAAACATCAACGACGCGGTCCACAAGGCCATGGACAGGGAGGAACAATTGACTCTCTACAAGTCACAGGTACTGAAGCACCCCTCTCTGCCTCAACCACTGTATTAGTTTTCAGTGTTACGTAATATATATATATATATCAAAACAATAATAATAAAATAAGTAAGGGATTCTTAGTCGTCTTGATATTATGAATAGGAGTCGGTACTTATAAAACAACTTGTACATAAACATAAAGCAAGTAGAAATTCTGATTGTTAAGCAACCGCGGGTTGATATATACATAACCAGACCTAAGAAATTATATCGTGTACAATTGCAGTATTGACGACGATATACACGAGGTAATACAACAGAATGTGTTCTAGTCCTTTGTGAAATAATAATTAACACTAAATGTACATCGTCTAATGTAAATGCAGGTGGAGACGCTGAAAAAGGAGATTGAGGATCAGGAGCGCAGCTTCAAATCGCGACTGGCCGCCCAGGAGAAACGAGCCCACGAGAGCTGGGTGGCAGCACGCCAGGCCGAGAGGCGACTCGAGGAGGTCAAGCAGGAAGCGGCGCAGCTGCGTCACCGACTCACTCAGGTCGAGAAGGAGAAGGAAGCCATTAGAGAGAACGGCTCGCTCACCAACGGCGGTTCCGATGTTGCCGAAGTGACCAAAGTGGCTGCAGCTAAACGTATGAGCCTCACTTTTTGCCATCCACTTGAAGGGTTTAATGTCTTGCTAGTTTGTTTGCTCTCAGTCGTGTGACTGCCTCTTGTCATGGTGGTAGCTGGTAGCTAGTAGTTTTGTTTGCCAACAGTTAACGTATTGTTTCGTTTATTTAGGGGCCCAAGGAGGAAATGCCGCCAATGGAGACGATTTAGCAGCCGGCGACATGGCTCCAGTCATTGCCCCAGCAGGATTAGATCTTCCACCAGGCGTCGCTCCTCCTCCTCCAGGCTTACCCTTCGATCATATGTTTGGTCCAGCGTCTTTCATGGGACCGCCTCCGCCTTTTATGCCCCCTGAACCTGGTATGACAAGTTAACTCGTCAGCTGCTACGACACTTTGCCGAACATAGAATAGGGTCTTTGTTTTAAGGTCTGTCTGCTATTGGTTATCGGTTGATGAGTTTGTTCACTTTGCCGGCATTTTCTATATCGTCATGAACTTAAAATATCCTTAATAATTTTATTTTGTTGATCCTGTGACGTAAAATAGTTTTAAATTTCTATTATAATTCATAATTACAGATTATTTTGGTCATAATAAATGGATTAGTAATTGATTCACATTTCAATATCGAATAATTGTTATAACTATTACATGTCAGGTGCACCAGTGCTAACGTGACAAGTATGTTGGTTTTAATTTTATACCACTGCCCTTTTTTTTACTGTAACCTTTATCAAAATCTATATGTAATGTGGTATGCCTTAAGTTTAATTGAATGTCTTATTTATATTTTTTTTTATAGCCATGATTCCACCATTCGGTATGCTGCCCCCGATGCCCCCTCCGCCGCCGCCCCTGTTGCCGCCTGACCACCGCCCTCCGCCGCTGGGAATGATTTCCTCGGCGTCTCGAGAGTATGTGAGGCCATCTAGTGGCACCTTTTTAGTACTACTTTGATGTCTTTGTGATTCACGGCAATTTACTCAGCGTAACACTCAAACTCCAAGAGGGCAATTTCGATCATTTCTAAGAAGGAAAAACAAAGTGCCGAATACGCTAACTGAACAATAACGCTGTGGGTCAGTAATTTGTGATTTCATTAAAATGACAATAATTTGCACAGCTACGAAGTGGGATACCGCCGGGAAATGTCGGACCCTCCAATGAGACGCTTTCCCTCACCGCCAAGACGCTACCCGTCGCCCATTGGCTCGGAACGGAGCCTGAGATCCGATAGATCCGACCGACTGGACCGATACGACGACCATTACAGGTGATAAAGTGTATTTTGCTTTTACCTGGAAATCAGAATTTGGCATTTTAATCCTTTTCTTCTGAGTGTTAGATTCACCATCTACCATTGAAACCTTTAGCGGTCGTGATGGTTACACAGTATCATAACTTGTTTAACAAATATATCTAATATCAGTATATCTATGTCATGTATAATATAATGTAAATATATAATTTCTATATTAACAAATAATGTGATTTTGTTGAACAGGCCGATTTCGCCTTATGGAAGACACGGAGGAAGACCCCGCTCTGTGGGCAGAAGTCGCGATGCTTCCCCGGACAGAACACACACGTACTCACCCCTACCCTCGCCTCCTTACGGACGAAACCAAGGTTGTTTTGTTTTTTCTCTGATAATCTTGGCAAAGAGCAGCGTCTAACCACAACGTGTTACCTTTTGCAGAGTTGCCCGAAGACTGGGAGGACACGAGAAACCTCAGTGGCTTCAGACCGCATCTGATGCGAGGTGGTAGCTTGAGAGACCCACAAGGTGATATTTCATACTTGTCGCTGTCTTTCAGTTGTGAAAGTTAAACCAAGGTCGTTTGTTGGCATGTTGCAGGACCAAAGACGTCGTCACCCATCACTTCAGTCGACTCGTCGGTACGAATGCGTGGCTCGGGAGTGTAGTTAGCCAAGCCAATCTGTGACTCGCACGTCGGACATTCAGAGAATTTTATTTCCACGTTTCTGTTGTATCTTTGTTCTTAGCGCGAATTTTACCAGATATTTCCATTGGCAAATTCTAGTTCTTGTTTCCCCCTAACCCTCCCAAAATACAAAAAAAATGGCAAACATTGGTTCCCTTCTGTTGCTATAACCCAGTTAAATATTCCTCTTCTTTCCGCGTTTCGTATCGTTGAAGACGAAAACAAATCATGAAAAAAATTCACTCTTGGTGTATAATAAATATTCAGTTGAAGCTAAAAACAGGCCACTTTCTCTCAATCTGAATACTACGAAGAAAGTCAAGTATCAACGGGCATATAATAGCATGGAAGGCTTGCTTAGAACAGTATACTTCAGGTTGCTTTTCGATACATAGGTCATGTTTGAACGCAGCAGACTTGAAAAAGTGAACGTGTTTTGTTCTGCGTCTTCGGAAACTCATTTATTTGCAAGATGGTGAATATCCGCATTCTCCAGTATCTCCACAGCTTTCTCGCTGCTTGTCAACGTATTGTTGACCATCGCTTGAGCCACAGCTGCAACTGAAACACTCAATTTGCCCCAAGAGTCCAGAGCGCCTACGACTGCCCGCAGGGCACGTTCAGCTGGACGGCTTTCCTGGAGACGAGACAAAAATTAGCTTAAAACTTTAATGTTTGGAATAAAGTGTACCTGACGATCGCAGAGTAGGAGCGCGGGACGGTAGATCGACAGTCTCGGAAACTGCATTTCTTTGATCTCTTCCTCGACTTGGCCTTTGACCTTGGGGTAGAGAAACCAGGAGTTTTTGTTGGATCCCTGGGAAGTAACCAAGTTGAAATGAGGACAGCCTCCGTCCTTGGCTAGTCGGGCGGATTCCACTACATAATCGTGATCCACGCGAACAAAACCTTTGGCGCCGGCTTTGCCCCGAGTCGTTCCCAGACAGCAGTAGGCCACGTCAAAGCCCTGGAACTTGTCAGCAGATTCAGACAATTTTTCAAAGTCAACAATGTCCTCCTCGACCTTGCTATACTTGTCGCTGTTTAGGTTCAACTTACGTCTGCCAAGTGAAACTACTCGTTGAATGTTTGCGTTAATGGCGAGCGCATTGAGAACCTCTCGACCAACCTCCCCGCTGCCTCCCAAAACTAGAGCTGTCAACTTGGTCTTGTCCGCCATCGATTCTCAAGGCCTTGTCTGCGGTAAGTACAGTGCGAGGAAGAATTCACTGCTGGAACTGGAATACACTTGCTGAGTTGCTGTGGTAAACTCTATACACAGTCAAATTGGTCAAATCACGATGAAACGTCAAAATAACTGCAGCGTTGCCGTTGTTATGTGTAGAATATTCCGCTTTGATGATGATTTGATTTAAGATTTTTAAGAAATTTGAATGCTTTGAATTTAAGACTTATTATTCGATTCCAATAATTATTAAAACAAGTTTTAAATAAATTTTAACAACTAGGGTTGAACTGAAAGTTATTCCAGGTGAGGTAGAAGGTTTTGTTTATCCGGCCCGTAGTAGTTGAAAGATGGCTACTCACGTGCGTCTTTGGAATTACCGGCTGATGAATTTAAATAAAAAATTTGTCAAATATCCCTTGTGGAGCGGGAAAGTGAAGAACCTGTCGGCATTGGGTAACATAGTTCAAAGAAATGCAAGTTCAGGCTTTTTTACAACACAGCCCTCCACCTCTGAAGCTGAACTATCCAATGGGTAAAGTTAGAATTCTTGCTGAACGAATTGCTTGGGTTTAATTGTCGACTTGATTCAAATTAGGCGCACTTTACGGCTGAGCTCGGGCAAGTTAGCCAGATTTGCAGATGGCTGTGCGGTGGCCTCGCTGGGGGATACATCGGTAATGGTCACCACCGTCAGCAGACCCAAATTGAGCTCGGCCAACTTTCTGCCACTGACTGTCGACTACAGGCAGAAAGCAGCTGCCGCGGGAAGGATACCGACCAACTTCTTGAGGAGAGAGCTGGGACCGACAGAGAGGGAAATTCTCACCAGTAGAATGATTGATCGTTCCTTGAGACCGCTATTTCCCGAGGGTAATGTTAGTCTGTACCACAGTGCTACGGTGGAGCACATTTAGGTAACATTTGCGCTTTGCGAATGGAACATCTCAAAAACGGCTGAAAATTTGAAGAGGAAGATAGTTGACAGCAGACGCTTTCATGGAAACAGCCTTGCACCCTGTGCGTTGACTGTAGCATTTTCTGTAGAAATGCTTCGCCCTCTATGTCGTGTCTCATTCACGAAACGCATATTTAATCCGTTTTTCTATTACAGTCCTGTTTTCTTGTGAAAGTTTGCAAAATTTGGTAACGAAAATCACTTTTTTGGGCCATGTGGGAGCATACCGAAGATGTATCAACCAATTTCTGTTACTCTGTGTTGGTTATAATGCACATAACGGATTAGAAAGATGGATAACATCATGGTAATTGCTTTATAGGTTACTTCTACGAGACCCAGGTCATATGCAACTTGCTAGCAGTTGACGGAGTCAATGACCCCGAGATCCTGAGCATCAACGCTGCCTCTACCGCATTAGCCTTGTCCGACATTCCGTGGAACGGGCCCGTGGCCGCCGTGCGGGTTGGGCTGATTGACAACGAGGTAGTGGTCAATCCGACAAGAAGGGAACTGGGCCAAAGTTCACTTAACCTAATCGTTAGCGCTGCTAGTCGCAACCTGGTTGTTATGATGGAAGCCTCTGCCGACAACGTTTACATCCAGGTAAAAGAGTAGTGTAGCCATCTAAGATTTGCAAAAATTTACTTTGCAGTAAAAAAGTTTTAGAATAATTAGTCTCAGTATGCTTACGCTATTACAACCTAACAGTGAACTTACAGAACATCGTAATGTAGGATTTTCAAAAAGCTATTAAAGCGGGCGTCAAGGAGTGCCAGACCATCATCAAGTCCATCGAGGCACTGCAGAAGACGGCCGGAAAAGCCAAGCGTGAAATTCCCACGTCAGCTGCCTTGGGTAAAGACGTTGTTGCTGCCGTCAAGGTGCTAAGCGAGAACCGACTACGCCAGGTACTGGGCGATCATACGCACGACAAAGTGTCTCGTGATGTGGCCATCACCGATGTCCGCAACAGCGTCATTGAAGAAGTCAGACAGAATTTCCCCGAAGCCGATTCCAACCTAATCAGCGAGGCGTTTAATAAGATCTACAAGGAAACGTTCCGCAAGTTAATCTTTGAGCACGATACTAGGTAAATATTTGCTTACCGCTAATGCTGTGCTTTGGTTCAGTGTATTTCAGTAATATGATTTGCCAATTGAATTGGGAAAACTGCAGGTGCGATGGGCGAGGACTGAAAGATGTTCGGAAAATCAGCTGTGAGATTGACTTGCATCGACCACTACACGGTTCTGCCCTGTTTCAGCGCGGCCAAACTCAAGTTTTTTGCACCGTGGCTTTCGATTCTCCCGAGTCAGCGCTCAAGGCCGATCCGGTGTCGGTCATAACCGGGTAAACCACGTCATCCCTGATTTATCATAGAGATGGGCCAGTGTGACCGTTAGGTGCCCGTTGACGTGGTTCGTGTTTCAAGAGTGTACTAATCAATCATCTTGGCAGGGGCATCAAAGAGAAGAACTTTTTTTTGCACTACGAGTTTCCTCCGTACGCGACGAACGAGACGGGACGCGGAACTGCGTTCGGTCGCCGAGAACTGGGACATGGAGCCCTGGCGGAGAAAGCCCTCAGGCCGGTCGTTCCGTCCGACTTCCCTTTCACTATTCGTCTGACCTCCGAAGTCCTGGAATCCAATGGTAACTAATAGCTAACTAATGGATAAAATTCATTGATGAACAGTATTATTTCAGACTGACTGGACGGGTGTCACCTCCACGTCAACTATGAATCATGCTAATCTTGGACTTTTGCAAGGTTCGTCATCAATGGCCACTGTTTGCGGTGGTAGTCTAGCCCTTATGGACGCTGGAGTACCCATCAGTCACGCTGCCGCTGGAGCTGCCATCGGTTTGGTCACCCGTTACACGGACGGAGAGATTGAGGATTACCGTCTGCTCACCGACATTCTGGTACCAGCTTGTTTGTTCTGCGTCAAACAGTTGCACTGAGCAGTTTCGTCAATAGGGCATTGAAGATTATCTCGGAGACATGGACTTCAAGATGGCCGGTACCAAGAAGGGTATCACCGCACTCCAGGCTGATGTCAAAATACCGGGACTTCCTCTGAAAATCGTCATGGAAGCCGTGCAGCAGGCCACCGAAGCCAAGGCGCATATTCTGGACATCATGGCGCAAACCATCAGCAAGCCTCGCAGCGCCAAGAAGGAGAACTGGCCCGTCATGGAGACGATGGAGGTTCCGGTGCACAAGCGAGCGCGGTTCATCGGTATCGGAGGGGGCAACCTCAAGAAATTGACTGCCGAAACTGGTGTTCAGGTAAGCAATAGTTGTTACCCGATTCAACTTGGTTCTTGACAAGACTGCTCTGAATATTGTTTTCCCTTTGTTCAGGCAACTTTTGTTGACGACACGACCCTGTCCATCTTCGCTCCCAACAACAGCGCCATGGACGAGGCCAAGGAGATGATCGACAAGTTTCTGACCGAAGAAAGAGAACCCGAACTGGAATTCGGAGCCATTTACAAGGCGAAGATTGTGGAGCTGCGAGAAACTGGAGTCATGGTTACTCTCTACCCCAACATGCCACCCACCTTGCTGCACAATTCGCAGCTCGACATGCGCAAGGTTTGTTTCAATACGATCTGGGCTGCTGTCTCCTACTCCGTATTTTTCGGATAACTATGGATAAAAGTCTTAATTAGATTGTCCGGGAAGATGGCACAAATAACAATGACCTGAATAGAATTATAATAATTAATATATATGTATTATGTATATATAATTCAGGACAGGTACCTGTTTTAAGTTGCAATACGCACTACCATTCATCTGCATCATTAACTAATAGGTTAGCCACCCCAGTGTGCTGGGCTTTGAAGCCGGCCAGGAGATCACCGTCAAATATTTCGGACGCGATCCTGTTAGCGGACGAATGCGTCTATCCCGCAAAGTGCTCCAGTCACCGGCTTCAGCTGCGGTACGCAGTCTCGGCCCCAAGACGGAGGAGGCTGTAGTCAAATAATGGCCCTAGCGATTCTACATAGACCTTGCCCGTTTAGTGCCTCACCAATGCTGAGAGCTCTTGTAAATACACCGTCTCCAATTTTCACCCAGGTTTGCGTGCCTTTAGCGGTGCGTAAGCGCTCATTGCCGAACGTCGCGGGAACAACATAGAACA